>JAOEHY010035807.1:0-76411 GCA_025447955.1 Psilopsiagon aurifrons
CTTCAGATACTGGAAGGCTGCTCTGAAGTCTCCACGCAGCCTTCTCTTCTCCAGGCTCAACAGCCCCAACTTTCTCAGCCTATAGTCCCCTCACAGGTGCTCACAGTCAAAATTCCTCCACAGCTTTTACTGGGGGACAGAGGAGGGGATTTGAAGAGATCAGAGCACAAGTGTTTACAGCAGCATTAAGAACTAAGGGGAGATTTGCTTCCGAAACACTACGCCCTTACATACCGCATTTCAAACTGATCTTGATAACCTAGAAAAAAGCTTTGACACAGTATGTAATTCAGCACAGGCAAGTACAGAGCAGAAAGATGCGGGGCACAAAACTGGGACAGAAATAATCTACTGTTCAAAAGGAGGATGAAAAATAACTGCCTGGGCAGGAAAAAAACCCAGGGTTATCAGAGATTAAAAACTGGATGGCGCTTAAGCAAGGCCACTGCTGTCAGAAAGCAAGCAAATGCAACCCTGCAGTGCAGGAAATGCTGCTTGTGTGACACACGGATCCACTCTGTTCAAACCACTCCAGCCATGCTCAAGTTTGGGGAAATGAACCATACAGAGGGAGATTCCCTGAGAACAGTCACAGGTCCTGCGCTACCACCAGCAAAACATGGGGTGAGCGCTGCTGTACCTAGAACATGGGAGCCACAACAGCCTGCACAAGGCTCCTGGGGAAGCCGATGGGATGAGACAGGACATGCACCAACACCCTGAGCTGGGGGGCTCGGGACAATGAACTCCCTGTACGTGAAGCAAATGGCACCACTTCAGGGCTCTCAGCCCTCAGCTAAGACGTGCTTGGAGGGATACTGGGCATCTTCAAAACGTACCTGCAATGCCACAGGGAATAAGCAAGCAGTTTAAAACCCATCCAGCCTTTGAATCCTAACCTAGTCCCTACCCTTATGTCCATACCTGATCCCTCATTGCCAGGGGCAACTCAACAATAGGTCAAGCCTCCTTCTACTGTCTTTGGCAATAGTGCTGCAACCTTGGTTTTGTGGTACGCTCCGAAAGCTCACTCTGTTCACTTTGACATTCCGCACAGACTAGAAAAGCTCTGATGCTCACGGCATTTCACACCTTCAGCACAAGAACAAACAGGTATTACCCCAGTGTGGCCTTTCAAAAGAGGCAAGCTAGCTCACTGAGAGGCAGTGAACAAAACAAGAACACTCACTAGCATTGTTTCTCTTACAAACCATTTGTAAGGGCACCCTGACCGAAGCCAAACTCATACACGCATGCAAAGATCGTTTCCTTTTCTTTCATGCACTTCAGCAGCTGACAATAATTGCAAGCCAGCATCAAGCCTGTGACCCAGCTAACTTGTCTGCATAAAGATTGCTGCTGCAGCCAAGAAATACATGATTTACTGTAGAGTAAATCATGTAAATCATTTACTGTAGAGTAAATCATTTACTGTAGAGTAAACCAGCAAGATGTGAAAAAACCCTCCTCAGCAATACAGAAACCAGGAAAGGCTCACTTCTTGCTCACTAAAATGTATACTGTAGTTCCAAATGTCTCATTCATTCAGGCCCTCCTTAGGGGGGCCTTAAGCAGGAGAGACTTGAAGAAATCCTCCCAAACCTAGATCTTTCTACTATGGGATAATCCTAATGGTGCACCTGAAAGCACAGCAAGCAATATTATAGAATCATAGAATAGTCAGGGTTGGAAAGGACCTTAAGATCATCCAGTTCCAACCCCCCTGCCATGGGCAGGGACACCTCACACTAAACCATAGCACCCAAGGCTCTGTTCAGCCTGGCCTTGAACATCGCCAGGGATGGAGCATTCACAACTTCCCTGGGCAACCCATTCCAGTGCCTCATCACCCTTACAGTAAAGAATCTCTTCCTCATATCCAATCTAAACTTCCCCTGTTAAAGTTCAAACCCATTACCCCTTAGAGCCTTTTCATCTCTAAACGAGCCTGCCTGGATTGAAGCAGCAGATGTGTGACTGGAGCTGGCAAAATGAACAGGAGCTGGAGCTGAGATGCAACAGAAAAATATTCAACCTTCTGTTCTTAATAAGATGTGTTTTAAGAGTATGCTCAAACCACTCAGGGCTGCTGCAGGGCCCCTCAGATCAGGAGTCACTGCTTGCCATGAGGAAATGGCCTTCTGTCATTAAAGCTGAGCATGCACGGAAGCAGGAGAAGACATCCCCAAGCTATGAAAGTACACACTGGGAGCCTTGTTTTGTGCTCAGGACTTGGAAAAACTCTGAGCTGCCAAAATCCACCTGAACCACTTGCTACTGAATGCTGCCATACAGATATCAACCACCACGGCCAGCCATAGGAGTACCTGCATGGTGGAAGAGCACACACAAAGACACGGATGCACAGTTAAAGGTACCCTAAAGTCCACATAGCACGTTTCTTACATCAACCATGCTGCTCCTCAGCACTGAAACTCTCCTACCAGAAAGGACAGGCAGTGTGGGAATGAGGAAACAAGTACCCAATGTACAGAGTTCTCCTTTCCCTACACAGATTGCAAACCAGAGCTGTAACAACGCATGTTCTGAGTTAGGCACCAGAAGAATCACATGTGAACAGGGAGGCAAAAATACCTCCAAACAAAGGAAACACTTCACCTACTCCTGTCACCGATACTGAGCAACTTGACTCATTGAGTCTTGCTGTTAGAAGCAGTGAAGACCTTCAGCTGATGGGATGGCTTGAGCCAGAAAATAAAGGGGTCAAGAATACAAACATCATTTTTCATCCAGTTCAGCTTTGTTTTCACAGACCTTTTAGCACACAGGGAGGAGATCCAGAGAAGAGCAGCTGAGCCCCTCGAAGGCTTGATTCAAACATCATAATGCAGTAGACAGCTGAAAAAGCATGGCCATACCTGGATGACATCATCCTCTGCCACTTCATAGAGGAGCTCATCATGGAGTTGGAGGATAAAGAAGGCTCCGCTGACGGGATGTAACATCTCTCTGTTTCTCTTCCTCACTAGCCTTCCTACAAAGTGAAGCGTACAGTTCATTAGATACCATTATGCAAAGGCATGTTTCTTGTGTCAGAGAAACCTTCCACATTCCTAATGCTGAGAAAAAGAACTTGAAAATGCAAAAGCCCATGCCTACAGATAGAGCCACAAAGCACTACTGTTCTATCAATATTTGTACAGCTACTGAGGGAAAAATGTTAATGAGAAGCATTTTAGATACAAACATTTCAGCCTTCCATTATAAAGCTATGAATCAGAGCAGAAACAGGAGGCAGTTGTGTCTCCTGAAACCATCTGTCTAAATAGCAAATTTTAAACAAAATCCTGTCAAGTTTAAGCAGAAGTTAGTTCCCAGCATCCTCTCTGGCAATGAATGAACATTCTGCTCTTCTTCCAAAGCCATTTTAATGGCGAGTCTAAAAAGGCAGCAAGCCTCTTCCCAAATGCGCTTATCTGGAACTGCAGCTCCTACTCCTGATGAAAACAACGAAAGCAAAAAGAGCAGTTTCTGAATAAACAAGCAGCTGAATAACCCGTTTTGTCATTTGCCTGACAAAAATAAAGCAGAACAAACTGCTCCCTGCTGAAAGCTTTCCTAAAGGAATAAACAAACACAACCTCACACACAGTGCCTCAAAGGTTAGCTACCAGGAGGACTCCAGTTCGCAACTACAGGGAGGGTTTCACAGCATCATCAGTTCCTCGCGTAAGCCTCACACTCAAGCATCAGTGTTGAGGAAGGCACATGAGGCAGGGTCCTTCCCTGATGGCACAGGCATTTAGAACGTGCTGAAAGAGAATTTAGGGGATTTCTTCCAGGTCTTGAAACCAGCTATTGTCAAAGGAGCAAAAACTGTCACAAATGCGTCTCCTCGCCTTCCTCCAGCTACCCAGGCGAAGGCCAGTAGCTGCTGCTCCTGGAAGGGATGGGAAGTTCTGCTAAGCACATGCCTTTGACCCAGAGCAGACCTCTGAATCTTGTCTCTCTGAAATAAAAACTCCCTGATTAAGTCTTTCAGGCTGAATATTCGTATTAAGACAGCTTCACGTTTCAGCTGAAGCCTAAGAACCATCACAGAAAGCCAGCACTGCGCCCCTTCAGTTGTCTTTCTAAAAATACAAGACTGATAAACCAAACACTGTCTGTTTTATGCTAAAAAGAGACTCTTAGTAGCGCTCCTCTGGGAATAAGCACCCCAGTGCAGCTTTGCTATCTGCAGCCAGAAGAAATTTACGCTGCTAAGGACTTACAGAACACTCCTCTGGAGCCTCTGGACATCAAATTCCAGACTCTATTTTAACAAAACAACTGCATTTTTGGAACCTGAAGTTGTTCCACTCTATCTTTACACTGCCTCTGAAGGCAGAATACCTGCTCAACCTTCCTGCTTTTGAACAACACTGGGGTGGCATCGTGGCACATCTCACATATGAACTCCCACTGCCAACCTTTGGAAGATCTGCTTTGAGGCAACTGGGGGGTCTGATCTGGTCACAGATCACGGCTTTAGTTTGTTTGTTGAGCAATCATTCTAAGTATTTCCCAGAAGTGTCATAGTTTGCAGTTTGCTTGTTGGCTTCATTTAGATGAGGCTTCTTCATTTACATGGGAGATATTCTCATGTAAGAAGAGAATTTCCTTCTGCTTTGACAAACTGGATAGGCTTTTGTTCCATGTAAACAGAAATGCATGGTTAATACTGCAGCAAATATACTTTTCCTCTTCTTAGTACAATAATTTCTAATGGCACCAGGTCAATAGTCTTTTCAAGCTAGAAGCCACCACTTTACACGAAATGAAATGAACCATCCTCTGTTTTCTAAAAGCACAACAACATTAGCAATGAGGTCTGATTCTCGTGAGACCCCACCTGGAGTACTGTGTACAGTTCTGATGTCCTTAGCATAAGAATGACATGGAGCTGCTGAGCAAGTCCAAAAGAGGCCATGAGGATGATCAGGGGCTGGAGCACCTCCTGTGTGAAGACAAGCTGAGAAAATCAGCCTGTTCAGCCTGGAGAAGAGAAGCTGCATGGAGACCTCAAAGCAGCTTCCAATATCTGAAGGGGGCTTACAAGGGTGCTGGAGAGGGACTCTTCATCAGAGACTGCAGCCATAGGACAAGGAGTGATGGGTTCAAACTACACCAAGGAAAGGTCAGGTTAGATACAGGGAAGAAATTCTTCACTATGAGGGTGGTGAGGCACTGGAACAGGCTGCCCAAGGAATCTGGGGATTTCCCATCCCTGGCAGTGTTCAAGGCCAGGTACGATGGGGCTTTGAGCAACCTGGTCTAGTGTGAGGCATCCCTGCCCTCGCCAGGGGTTTGGACTGGAATAATCTTAAGGTCCTTTCCAACCCAAATCATTGTATGATTCTACGTTGTCCACCCCTAGCCCCAAAGCCCTGGCTGTTTTGGCTCTGCAGGCAATTTGCCGAAGGTTTTGCCCTAGTGTGCAAGAAAGAAGCAAGCTTACCAGTCTGATCTCTCTGGAGGGAGCTCTCCAAATGTCCATGGGACTTGATCACAGAACAGAAAGCTTCCAGGCGCCTTTGAATGTTCACAGTGGCTGTTTTGACAATGTCAGCAGCAGATCCCTGAACAGTTGTGTTCACAGCCTGTCGCTCTGCCTAAACACAGAGAGTTGTTCTCACAAGTCAGCCCCAAAAATAAATCAAATCCCGTATGCCACTTGGACATCATTAAAAATAATGAAGACATGGCCAAATAGAGGCATAGGAAAGCCTCCAGATACAGTTTGTTTCATCTGCCTGAAAGAAAGAGGAGTTATAGACTAGCTTCAGACAGAAGATTCCTCCACGTGACTGAGAGAAGCAGGATTCCCACTAACTTAAAATGAATTAAGGGTAATAACCTGCAAGAGTCACAACCTACAAGACATAGAAGTATATACACATGACAACAGTTTCGTCAGGAGCAGAAAAAACTCACAGTTCATCCAAGTACCAATCTGCCTATCTCCAAAACCATCAGGAACCAAGGGCAAGAAGCTGGACTTCATGGACATTATAATAACCCAGGCTGCTGCACTGAATCCCGACTGCCAGCGCATTACAGCTGAGCAAAACCATACCAGCCCACACTGTGACACAGTGGCATTTCTTTCCACACAAGCAAACTGTCAGAGAAGAAAATTGTGTTCAGAGATTCCTCTCTCTTCGATTAGAGCTGAAATGCGTGTGAAAAGTTACGAGGAAGCTAAAATGAAAGTGAAGATGATTCACTAACTGGTCTTCAATAGGATTTTAAAGAATAAATTGAAGTTGAACAGAAGGTGCATCTACAAAGCTTCATGCTGAAGTATCCTTCAGATTAAATAGCAACATTAGCTCAAAAGTCTTTTGAAAGTCTCCTTGTTTCCCTTTCAACCAGAGTACAACCAACTCCCCCAATTCCTCCCTCTCCTACTCAAGCCTTTAATTCCACACAACCTAATCCAGCTTCCTACTGAGAAGTATAATACTTCCTCCCCACAGAAATGTGCCAGCATTACCCCAGTGAGTCAATTCGCACTTACTGAAGTAGAGTTAGACAAGGGTGACCAAAATGACCTTGGAAAAAACTAATGCCGACACAAAGGCATGTATTAAGCAATTATTTATCTAACAAGTTTGGTTTTTTCTTTGCGGGGAAATAAAGAACAAAAACCAAAAGATATAGCACTTAAATGCCCTTTCTTGTTCAAGTGCTGGCAGCATACAATACACAAAGCCTGATGAGTGGGAGCAACTCAGTGCTCTCACTGAAGAGCCCTAACTGAAGAGTTAAAGCACATCACTGCGCAGAGGCGCTTTAAAATCATGTCCACTTATTTCACTAAATTACTCACTCCAGTTCTAACGTGGGAGTTTTGAAGTGAGGTTAGCACATGATGACAGCCGTACACCCAGTCTGCGTCAAGCAGACCATGACAAAAGCTCTGTTATTCAAAGCACAAGCGAGGAAACAATGAACTAAGTGAAAAGTGGAAGGTCATGGCCAAGATGGCTCCCAGACCCTGGAAAACCACAGTTAGATATGCAAAGAAATCCAGTACTTTCAAAAGTTAATAAATAACTAGAACCTGTACTTCACTCAACATACATGCGCTTTACTGTAGGGGTTTGGATCTTTGATAGCTGGCAGGTATCTCCGTCTTCCCAGGATGGTCTGCACAAATCCATCTCTTCTGCAGTTCCTCACTGTTTCCCTCAAGAAATTCCGAATCCCTGTGAAAGAAAGAGAAAGTTTTCCCTAACACAGCTGATGTTCCTTGTGGACTTCTCACTGGGGTCACTGAAAGCGGTCTGGGACACCCAAACAGCACAAAGGTAATTCTTTACGTTTCCTAGACCATGTCAGTGGACAAGGGCACACGATCACTCATTCAGCCTATCTGCAGCTCTGCTGGGAAACCTAATAAGACTTTTGAGGTAGAAGAGAGTGTATAGTGTCAGGATATCTGGCTGTGCACAAGGATACAGGAAGTCCATTCTGCACAGTGCACAGGCACAGAGTAATATATGTATTACTGATAATTGAGAGGTCAGGACCTGGACCAGCACTAGAAAGACAAGTAGTAGGAAGGGGTAAGCTGAAAGCAGAAGTCAAAGTCCTTAATGCCTTAGGCTGTGCCACTTCTAGGATGAAAGAAACTCATCCACCTGCACTTTGCAAGGGAAGGAGTGAATCCACCAAGAGTATTAGAAAGAAAACAAGGTGAAAGAAAGGCAGGATAGGGAAGAGTCCTTTTCACTGCAAGTTCTGGTAACAACTGCGCTCAAGTGCAGAAAGTTAACTTCAGACAATTTCTTTCCAAAGTTTACAAAACATAAACATAACCGGAGCTTTTCAAGGTCAAGACTATGTCATGGTCAGCATGACCATTAGTCAGTTCATTAGGTATGTAATTTAGCGTGTCAGTGTGGCAAAACACAGAAGTGAAAATTCATGAGAAGTGAGGTTAAAATATAAGGTAAGTTGCAGTTTGTGCGTATGTACATGTACAGAGAGGAAAGAAGCAGGAAGTCATTGCTAATGGTTATGAAGGACAGACTACCCAGAAACTACTGAGGGCTAATCAGACTCTTAATAGGACACCATTTCTCAGCATCCATCTCCTAAAGAAACAAAGCAGAAGACAGAGGAGCAGAGAGAAATGGTCATCTTTGAAAAGAAGTGGGGTCTAAAGCTGTAGTGAGTATCCTTCGAGGCTGTGTGTTTTAGTAAGCAAAAATGTTTCTTATTCAGAAAGCTGAGAGCTTTAAAAGGAATCCCCAGACCTTATTAATGAGTTTAAAAAATCCCCAACAAAATAATTGATGTAAGGAAGGAGGAAGTGACAAGGTCCTAAAGATGAATAAAACCAGAGCGTAGAGTGAAACAGTGGAGTAAGTAACTCAGCGTTCATGCACTAGACATTCTCAAAAGAGACAGGAATAGTAGAGGGCTGAGACAAATTTAGGATTTGAAGAGACACGGAGAGAAGGGATTAAAACCAATCAGCACCATCACCACACAGTTCCCAAACAGCCATATCCAAACCTGCGTGTCTCGACTTGAAGGATTCAATGTAACTGGCAGCTTCATTTTCATCAATCCCCATCTGCTCGCCTAAAGATTTTGCTCCTACTCCGTAGATGATTCCGTAGCAAATCTGCCAGGGGACAGTGTGAAGAACCACAATCATATGGTAAATCATATGGTAAGTCATGCAGAGAAAGCAGAGCCAAATCAAAATGTGATTCCATGGAGGACATGAGATTGGGAACAAGGGCAAGCATTCAAGAAGAGACAACTACCTCCGAGTGAAAGCCATTCAAACTGGTTTTCTCCACCTTCATTCCCCAAAACCCAAACAGTTCCAGTTGAAACATACCAAGAGCGAGGGGCCATACAAAGCAACTACTGACCAATCAGGGCTGAACTCAAAAAGAAAGACATTTTATAGTTACTTCCTGATGTTTTGAACACTGAACCTCCCTGGTAAGAAGGCTGCTGTTGATTCTTATTCCTAAAATTTACCTGTTTAGCTTGTTGCCTGGTCCTGTCTCCAACAGCTTCAGGATCAATCATTTTCCATTCTGCTGCAATACTCTTAAAGACATCAGTACCACTGTTCAAGGCTTGAATGAGTCGACAGTCACCAGACAAATGAGCAAGGATCCTCAGTTCAAGCTGAGAGTAATCAGCAGCCAAGATCAAGCCACCTGAAGGCAAGAAGTTAGCAGAAATCATTATTACATAAACTACTCCAACACCATGCCAACCAACATACCAGCAAGCAAGACTGCAGTTGTCCTTGCACCTTCTGCTCTGAAGGTTTTCCACAGCCATTGCTATCACAGTCTTGCTTGTTTTCCCAATACCCAGGTATGCCTGCTTTCAATCTAGCCCCTCCATCTAGAATCCATCAAAAACACAGACAAGTATCCATCCAGATGTCTGTGTAAAAGTGCAGCACCTCATAGGAATGATTGGCACAGGGATCAGACCAGCAGGCTTGCACTGAGCCAGGGCAGGCAACTTGAGAACTGACATTTGGGCAGGAAGGACACGGTTTGTGTATTAAAAGCTATCTAAGCTCTCTCTTTAAACCCAGGTATTCTGAAAGAGCAAATGCAGGTGTGAACATTTGAATACCTTCCCCAACTGAAACTCTATCCTTTACAGTCTTGTGAAAAACATTGAGGGCATGCTACCTACTGCATTCCAAGGAGGCTGCTCAGTTAGATAGATACTGTTGTCAATTCCTAATTTTCATTAGGTCCAGGATATTTCATTACCTATATTCTTAACAATTACAGAGCAGGATCTGGGCAGTACCTGGGAAGGGAACAAAAGCATGCCTCATGCTAACAGAAAATGGTATTCCTCTTTTTTTGAATCTGCCTTCAGCTTGAACCTTCGTGCCATTAGGCACAGTACTGGAATGCTTTCTGTACCTGTGGAGACAAAGAATGACTGTTATTCGCCAATTTCTAAAGCATGTCAAGGTGCATAATCATTCTTGCTGCAAAGAATCAGTGAAAACAAGTGAGACAGTAGCCTCTATTTCACTCTTGTGGACAATCCCTACCTATGTATGACCATGGGGGAACTGGACAGAGACCACAGGTGCACCTGAAAAGATTTACTGACTCTGAAAGGATATAGGGATAAATCTTTCTTGTGCTACCAGGGCTTGGTCCAGAAATTCCACTATAAACATCTAAAAGATAAATATATATTATTAATATATACTAATATATAATTATTAATATAGTACATAATTATTAATATAACATATATTATAGATAATATGTATATTAAACATATATTAAAATAATTCCACTTTAAAACGAATAAGATGAAAGGCTCCAGAGTGCCTAATCCTAAAAATCCAACACCCCAACTTGAGTGCCAAGTCTTCTCTCAACATCATTTTCACATGCAGAATGCCTGCACCAGCCCATACCTAGCAGAGACAGAAAAATTACCTCCCCAACACCAGCCTCATGACTGTCCACACGCATGTACGAACACACACCAGCAAGCCTGAAAGAGCAGATGATACGCTCACCAAACACTGCACATTTCTTCTCAACAAATTGAGCAAAAAATTGCCCCAAAGCAACTTGATTTCCTTTAGCAGGAGGCTAAAAAAGAGGTATATCTGAGAACAAGACTAGTTTCAGCAAAGCACAGAAAAAGGCATAGTGCCTTTCCTTGTGCACTCTCTTTTCTTCTCGTACCTCATCATTCCAGGGACAGGGGGGATCAAGTTGATGAAAGACAGCACAAAGATAGAGAAATAAATTATCAAAAGGAATAAAGGTGAGGGACAACATGTGGGAACTGTAGAGAAGCACACTGTCCAGCATAGGCTCCCAATTTAGTTGAATGAATAAGGGCCTTATTTCATGATTTAATTCAGCTACATCCCTTTGGTCAGAAGCCTCTTACAAGAGGAAGGAGTAATAATAGTAAGATAAACGTTTGGACCAAAGTTCAGAAGGCCTACCAGGTTTAGGCTGCATGACAGCTTCTTTTGTGCCAGCAGTCCTTTCTGTGCCTTTACAACTGCCTGTTTCCCCTAACACTGTGGTTGCTTAACTAAGGAAGGTAGTCCCATGAGTCAGCCCGAGGAAGACCTCTCTCAATGTTCAGCAAGCACTCCATTCTTTTGATGGTCTGCTGCTCTTCAGAATCCAGCTCACTCCCCAACCATTCTGCAAAGCTGCTGCAATCCTTAGCACTGCTAGAGAGATTACTCAGAGCAACATTTCTACCACCACGGCGAGGCCTGGCTCTTCTGACAAGAGATGAACAAGGTCCTGCTACTCCTGGGCTCTCTTGCCATGATCTACTCCAGGTATGAGGATGTTAAACACATAGTGGTAGGAAAAGAAAGACCACAGAGCCAAAAGCTTTTCAAATTTCACATACCTTGCTATGGGAACAAAGATGGTAAGTCCCTCAAAGTGAGACATGGGACAAGAACAGAAAGAGAAACTGAAAGGATAGAAAACCTCTACCAAGTCTGGAGCCCCAAAGCTCACAATCCGGCTGCTAAAAGATCCACTTTGATATTTCATCAGAAATTCTTTCCACACAACTGTTTAGGCACTGGCATGTAATGCCATCAAACCAGGGTGTTTGGTTAACAGAAACCAGATTTAGGTATCTCTTTCTGCTAACCTGGTAGCTTTTGCAGGATCACTACTACAAATCAAATTATAAACAAAGAATGAAAAATAGATTTACCAATGCTCCCTTACACAGAGAGCTGCACAAAGTAAAAGAGAGATTTTCTTCTGCTTCTTCCACAATATCCTATCCTCTTTCAGATTAGCTCTTAGAAAGTCAAAACAGGCCCTAACATCAGTTTAGTTTCTTTTCAGACTCAGGTTTCCATCCAACAATTGGAAGCACAATGCTAATCTCACTGTAGGATTTCGAAAAGCAAGTGGCTGCATGGTGCCACATACTGTTAGCATGATTGGGTATTTCATGTATCCTTGATTTTAGGTATTTATTTCTCTGAACCTGTAAGAGAAACACTGAGGAACAAATCACACTGACATGACAGCAGCCACAGGTGAAATCACAAAAGAGTACTCTGACAACCACATGAAGATCAGACAAGTAGGCAGAAGCTTTGTTAAGATCCTCCTACCTGGCCCCAGAAAGAGCCCAAGAATTAACATTTCCATGGGCTCGGGAGGGTGGGCTTTCTTCAACCACAGTTGGCATTTCAATCTCAAAATCTCTTGGCACGTTCTGGATATTTGGATCTGTGAAGGTTATTCGACCTAAGAAGGAAGACAAGGCAGAACTAAGTAAGGTCTGAAAGGAGTCTCTCTAACTTAACACAGCTGAACACACATCTGCATCTCCAAAAACCAAGGGGCAGGAGGGCAGGACAGGACATGACCACTGAGAAAACTGAAGGCAAAATAATTTGGATTGAATGGGCTTGAGATGGCTCTACCCCTGCAGCATTTCTGTAGCACTAATAAGAAACTCCTGAATCCAGAAGATCTTCTGGGGTCAGAGATTTACATGCTAATATATGCAAGAAATTAGTAATACTGCTCAATGAATGCAAAAGCTATTTTAACACACCTACACTTCCAAATTCACATCAAATATGTATTTCAGTATCTTCATTTGGTCTAAGTAGAGCAGGCTTGATTTTCCATCTTTTCCCATTGGAAAGCCACCCCACAAGCGCACACACACAAAAGAAAAATCATTAAGAAGTAAGGATTACGCACACTCTCCTTTACCTGTAGCTGTGTGAGTCTGTGACACTGGATATATCCTTTCCATTCCTAATGCAGAATTCAATCGCTTTTCCCTCTGTAGTGGGAACACTACTTTAGTAATGGCATTGTTGATCCTCCTCCATTCCAGTATCAGCCCTGGCAATGGGTGAAGTTTCTTTAATTTCTCCAAAACATCCTTGTGGGGAGAAAAGGGCACAACTATAATCAACTGCCTTCAAAGCTTGACTTAGGAAGTTTCTGCAGTTCTGCAGGAAAAAGTGACTCCTTCACACACAGTGAGCTTCAAGTGTCACTGCCTTAAAATGAAACAGATATCCCCTGCATTTATGTCACCTACACCTGGGCAATCAAAGCACCATGAGACACAGCTGCAGTTTTATTACACAGTCACTTCTCTCCAGACTTTTGCATCCTCATCACCACTTTTAGTCTGCACCAACCAATAAATCACATGAAATGATCAAATAAAGCATCACTTGCCATAGGTCCCCTACATTGTCTCCTCTTGTCCAGCGTTAATGCTTCTCCTCCAACTTCTTCCATATTTTTCTCCCTGCTCTCTCCTATCCGTATACCAGGAACATATAAAATGAAGCCCTTGGCCATGCTCCTTGAAAGACAAAGCTGATCACCAGCAATCAAATCCTTTCAGTTTGATTAGAATATGAAGGGACTAACAAGAATTCCAAAAGACAGTGGCACACAAACAACTTAAAATGACGCTTTCTTTGTGTGCAGCAGGCAGCTCATCCCTCCATATCACAAAAGAAGGAAATCCTCACTTTGCTTCTTGCTGTCTGCTCTGCCACCACCAGTGCACTCACTTCGTCACTGCCACTTGAGTTTCAGAAATCAATACTTGTCTTCCAAGCACTGACTACACTGTACAAGGAGAAACTAAGAAAACAACACAGATTAATGAGTCCTGAAAACAGGGAGCACATATATCTGCTAATATCACTTGTCTTTCAAGAGAACTCATTAGCTCGCAGCAACTGGTATTAATACAGCTCCACAATATTTATCAACTAGCAAGTATGTCAATAGCCTTCACATACATACAAGCTTTTGATATACTACATTAGATAAGCCATCAGATCAGCCATTCTGAAGACAAATTCTCTAAAGCACAACATAGAGATATGGTTGTACCAGGCAGAGAAAATACTGGATTTATCACCATGGTATTTAAGTACCTTTCAAGCTGATGTTGACAAATTCAGCTACTACTGGTTTTACAAAATTATTGTGCTATTTTGGTCTTACATGTGGTTTGGGAAATCAAATTCTGCCCGATTCATTCTTCTTGACGCCTGCTATTTATAGTCATGTCTTTACTACACTCAGGCTTTAGGAGAGTAGGAGATGCTAATGGCTGCTAACAGAGCAGGCAGAAGCCAGTTTGAATTTCCAGTGCTAACTGGAGGAGCAAGAGGCAAGTCAAATTTACTTTCATTTAAGTCAGTGTACCGAACTGTGATGGATCCAAGCAGCAAACGGGTGAAGTAAAAGGGAGTTATTTGTACAGACCAGAACCCGGCTTTACTGTACCTTGGTTGTACTCAACTGCTTGCTTAACCTAAGCCTGTTTCCCTTAGCAGTTGTTCTTCTGGTGTAACCCAGCGTTTTCTTGTTCCCTTGAACCTTCACATCTCCATTGTGTGGCAGCTTCAGCTCCAGGAACAAAACCTGGAAAAGGCCAGCATTGCCTTTCAGTTTTTACATGCAACACACAGGAGAACACAAAAAACCCACCAAGCATTGCAACAACAAGCACTAGTTCCAATCACAGGACCGGATGAACTCTTCAGGTAATTAAAAAGCTAATGAAGGATCTCTGCCTTCACTATTGTTCCTTCTCATTTTAATTAATTACAAAATGGGATCTAAACCTCTCATTTTCTGAACAACTTGAGGTATATTTTCGGAAAAGGTAATTACCTCCATCCAAGAAGTAAGGTTACTGCTGACAGGCAACTGTAAGCAAATGTGATGGTAAGATGACTGAAAGGGGGAAGAACACTGGTGAAAAAAAGAAGTGCTAGTAGGGAGCAGGCTTCAGAGCCACAGGAATGGCACAGGAGGAGGTGGGAACAAATATAGAATAGCCAGAATATTAATTTTCCTAAAACACTGCCAAGGACTGGAAAACGAAGTATCTGCTCACTTAGTGACAGACAGAACACGGATCTTCAGTTTGCATTTATGTAGCATTATACACTATTTAGCAGCTATTGTGTTGCATTTCACAGCTGGCAGTAAGGAACAGAAGCGGCAGAAAGGAACAGAAGCTTTTATCTTTCT
Source organism: Psilopsiagon aurifrons (assembly GCA_025447955.1). Taxonomy (NCBI): domain Eukaryota; kingdom Metazoa; phylum Chordata; class Aves; order Psittaciformes; family Psittacidae; genus Psilopsiagon; species Psilopsiagon aurifrons. The sequence continues at coordinate 15,060 of JAOEHY010035807.1, forward strand.
CATTTGAAGAGCACAAAATTTGCACTGACACAAAATTAGAAGGGTAAAGCTCTACTTACTACACAAGATACTTTACATGATTGCACATGGGAAACAAGCTTCTGTAGTTCAGAGAACAGCACATCTGAGAAAACTTGACTTCCCCTTCCCCATGAGGAGGAGTGAAATTGGAGCCAAGCGTTACCTCAGGAGTTCCAACTCGCACTCCTGTCACCGAGCAAAACTGCATTTGCAAAAAGGGAGAAATATTTCTGTAGAACTTCTTCTAGTGGTGGCTGCTCGCATATTTTGACTACTTCCATATGAAGCCTAGTCCCTCAGCAAACAGTTAGTACACAGAAAAGAAAGAAATGGGGGGAAAGTATGCACAGCAATTAGAATCTATTCCTACCATTCCATGCAACGTACATAAATAAGTATATAGTGAAGTCCTTCAGGAATAAATGCATTGCTAATTTACATAGAAAACTGTTTCTTAGGCTTTAAAAGAAATCAGTTCTATACCAGTTCTTAAAATCAAACAGTAGTTGATTCAATTAAAAGCAGTCTTTCCTCCTCTTTCTTGCCTGTGTAGGTATCAGGGTAATACGCAGCTCATTCAGTACCATTCTTAGACTCAAACTACACAACATCACATTTCATGTGGAGAATACTGGTATTGCAAAAAAGCTTCTCTAGTCCAGCACCATTCACCCAAAAAATCCCAAAAGGCATTTAACTGTCAGATCATCTCAGGCACCACGAGAAGCCCAGGTTCTCAAACATGCTTACTGCCACTTGGTTTTTATTTCCAACATGCTTACTTCCACATCAGAATGATCAGTAACAAACAGGAGACACAGAGCATCTTGCAAGCTCATCATGAACATAAAGACAAATCAGCTCTGAGCAGCATTCAGTTTGTGTTTTGTCTTGTCCTCATAGGCAGACTGCTCAAGGAGGCTTTTTTCTGGTCAAAGCAGAAGCCTCCTGGGGACAAGAGTTCTCCCTCTCCTACTGTAACCCCCTACATACCTCTGCAATGTCATCAGGGCTGGTCAAGGAGAAGCTGTGGCCTGCCAGCTGATACGCCTTGGTCTCAAGCTCACTCAGTTTAGCTTGCATGACTTGTTTCTGGGTTTCATATGCCGTTGTGCTAAAGCCAATGCCATTCAGCTCCAGCAGAGCCAAGCAGTAATGGGAGGGCATCTCCACTTTAGAAAATACATCTGTAAAAATGCCAAGAAAAGCTTTTATAACCTCAAAACCAGAACAACTGCAGATAACAGATTCAGTAAAAAACCCACAACTGGGGAATCTTCAGGTTTTTAAATCCTGAATGTCCTGACACACTGAAATCTTACAACTCTTTGTATTTCAACATTTCATAAACCATAGACAAGATTAATCTAAAGCTTTCCAAAGTGATGCACCTCAGAGCAGCTTCCAGTATCTGAAGGGGGCCTTCAGGCATGCTGGAGAGGACAATAGGACTCTGGAGCAGGTTGCCCAGCGAAGTGGGCAACACCTGGCAGTGTTCAAGACCAGACTGGACAGAGCCTTTGGTGACATGGTTTAGTGTGTGGTGTCCCTTCCCATGGCAGAGGGCTGGAAATGGATGATCTTAAGGTCCTTTCCAACCCTGACTATTCTATGATCTATGATTCATTCCACCACCCACATCTTTTAAAAATGTTCTAAGGTTTAATTATCATCAGAAATGATGTGGCAAGCTTGCAAGGCTTCAGTAAGAATGGACCCTCACCTTAGGCTTTGGATACAATTTAGGGGAAACAATCATAAAGCCCACCAGTAATTATGTGCTTTTGGAGTTCTTATTGCTTGTTTTTATTCAGAGACAAGCACTCGGCAAAACTTCATGTAAACACACTGGATTGTTCACTATGGGAATCCAAAGTCCCATGGATGCAACACACATGGCAAACAATGCTGTGTGGGCATGGCAAGAAGGAAGAAACTCCTTCAGAAAACATCTGAGGATTTTAGGAATTGTTTCTGACAAAGAAATGCAAAAAGTTTAGAAAATTTTCATGAGAAACCATAGACAGACCCACAAATCCCCTCAGAATGGCCAGAGGACTCACCTGAGACATAGAGATTGGCTTGATGCAGAGACTTACAGTAAGACTCTGCATGTGCTTTAACCAACAGAACTGGTGGATATTTGGGATGTAAGAAATTTCTTTTAATATAAAATTCAATTTTTTTTTTTTTTTTTGACAAAACAGATGTATTTCCAAGAGAAGCTCCCTCTTTTCTCTTAACAAATGAACACGTTGCCACAGAATATACTTAGAGAAGAACTTCCAAACCTCCTCTCTTCACTGTGGTAGCCTGTGGTAGCACAGCTACCTTTACCCTCTATCTTTGCCCCTAAGCAGAGAAGCTCTCTTTACCTGTCAGATTTTCCTTCTGCAATTCATTATGGAGCTGGTTCATGACATTGAAGCAAAGCACAGACTCTATGGCTGCTCTGTACCGCCCAGGATGATCTCCGCTGGCACTCAGGCCCAGGCTCTGCACTCCTTGTCCGGTGCCCACCCCTTCCAGTAGAGGTAGCTCGCTGGGGAGAAAGTTGGTCACCATGTTGTGAAGTGTACGTTCCTTAGAGCCAGAATCAAGCAGCCAACACGCAACCTTAAGAAGGGAGACCTCCATGAGACCTTTTTTCCATTGGAGTCACCCCACCAATGTACCTATTTAAGTGCAGGTTAATATAAGGTCATAGTGCAGATTATTTTGTCTTCATTCGGCAGGCAGACTGGCATAATTTGTGGAAAATTTACATGATTTCAGATAAAGCCTTCAAGAGGGCACAAGTCACTGAAAAGCTTCATTCTCATTCAAAGTTAACTGCACATTTGAAAACCGTATCCCCTGTCAACTAAACACATCTAGAAGTGTTGTCCTGAGGGTTATTAAAACCTAATGAAGGAGATTAAATATGAAAATCAGAATCAAAACCACATTTATTCTGAAAACTGACTTTGTAAAAGTCAGCACTTGCTATTGATCTAGAATATTAGTCAAGCTGAGCTCTCCTATGTTTTACACATCAGCACCTGTACCAAGAATTCTACAAGGCAAATTTTATTCATGGTAAGCCTCATACCTCCCACTGTCTTCAAAGCTATTTCACTCATAGCTCTATCTCAATTTCTTGTGTCAAAATAGGACAAAACATAGGTTTCTGCACTGTCTCTACCATGCAAGCAGAAGGTAAATACCATATGCATATATATAAGGTGGCAGGAGAGGTGAGTATGTATTTATTCATTGCATCACTAAAATGACCAAATATGAATATGACCTCATTTAATACAAGAAACTGTGCAGGAAAATGTGCAACTTATCTTGAAACTTATCCTAAAATAAAAATGTGTCAGTATGAAAAGCTGAGTCTGTTCTTGTGTCAAATACCTTAGCTACTTACCTGCAGATTTTAATACTGACATTCCGCTATCCAGCCCAAGCGTGATACAATTAAAATCAACACTAGAAAATTCGATGCATGTAGAGCGTTTCCTAACCAGGACAAGAAGGTGCTTTTACCTCTTTCTAGTGTTTCTTCTGAGCTACAAATGGTAACTAAACCTTTCGACATTACATGTACTTTGTTTTGAGAAAATAGTGGTAGCAAGGTGGTCCATACTCACAGTGGGCAAATCTTTGTTTACAAAGGCTTCTGCTGTGAGAATCAATAACCTGACCAGAAGCTCTTCTGCCATTCCAGTTCCTGGCTTCTTATTGCAGCAAAAGAAGAGGTTAGCCCTGCCCACTGGTACATGGGAAAGAGTTAATTTCTTCCTCCCCACACAAGCAATCAGGTGTGAAAGATGAATGCGTTAAACTATCATTGAACCTGCCCTGTTTCTCCTGCTGGCACCATGAACACAAATAGCAGAATTCTTCTCTAAATACTGTTATCGATTTCCCACTGGAAGAAAATGTCACTAAACCTCTTGAGGGTATGAACATTCAAATCAAAATGACAGAAGGAACATACCAGAAGGCATTCCTGTCTTTCCACTTGTGCGTTTAAACTAGCAGTTTTACTCAAGCTAAATTTCTTGACCCTACAAACCTTTGGGTCCTCAAAACTTCCTTCCAAGGAGATGCCACAAGCCATCAGCAGAGTCTTGTAGTGTTGAATAAAGTTATACATCACAAGTGAGCACTGCTGCTGGGGCTTCTTCTGCAGGTACAGCTTCAGCTGATATAGTCTCTCTGTTACAGATAGGTTTTTGTCCAAAGGTGGCGGCGCCAAACTCATGCTGATTTCTAAGGCAGGGAACAGAAGCAAAAGTCATTTTTTTACTCACTGCATGGTAAGAAAGGCAAGAAAAAATCTTGAATGCAATCACTTAAAGCACAAAACCTACAGTTGGACAGGAAACATGTAACAATAAATCTATATGGATATTACATAGTTTATCAAACCAGACAAGGCTCTGAAAACAATATGCTGTGCCTGTACTACCAAACATGAGGCCACATAGCACAGGCTGGGTTACAGTCAACATTCTAGTGTCATATTTCTTCTGGAGAGAAAAAATTGGAAAAGGTTGAAAGAGAAAAGCAAGTATGCTAAAAAGAAAATGGGAGCAAGCTAACATCTTAGCCATACGCATGCACAGCAGTCCAGTGCTTGCGCCAATTACCTGGCCTTACATAGCAGCATAGATGCTTCCACAACAGCATGTTGAAGGGTATTCAAAACTTAAGACTGCTGAATAATCTGACTAAATTACTCCATCACACAACTGAGCTGCACTTGGGACACTCAAAACAATTCCAAGAACCTATCTACTGAAAGCACTTTCTTGAAATGCGGTGTCAGGTAACATAGTGCAGCCTGACCACTCACTTACCAGCCTGGTCTTCTACCTGCTGCAAAGAGACATAGTAGGCATCTTTTCCTCCCCAACATACTGCCAGTCCAACTACCAGGATGTCTTCAGAGCCTTGGACAGGAAATCCATCATCTTGAACTTGCATCCACTGAGGAGAACTTGCTAAAGAAACAATTTTTAAGTTACAATTATAAAATGACATCCATAAACACAGCAGAGTTTGGATCCAGAATAACACACAGTTAAGCCTAAATTTCTTGGTTTCATTTTCATGTATGGGAAGAAAAATCTGTGTTTCTTTTGGAGGAAAAAAAAAAAAAAAAACACAGAACCAGAACAATTTAGAATAGCAAAACTTTCTCCTAACCGAAACAACCACCCAGAGAGCATGCCTGCAAAACTCTGGCCTTTCCTGGCAATCACTTCAAGAGTTGAAACAGAGATATATTCCCTCCTTCTACTCTGAAGGACATTTCTCATTTGCCTGCTAGGTAAGAAACGTTGTTGCTGTTATTCTGGCAATATAACAGCAAAGAGTCTAACTGCTTAATCTTGTCATATTAAAGGAAAAGTATTTTATAAAGCAGTTGCAGCAGCAGCAAACTGCAGCATACAAATACTCCTGAGGAAAAAATGAAGCAATAGTGCAAGAACCCAGAGACTGATCTGAATTTCACACATGCACAGTGAACCTTGGTTAAGAGGTAATCCCAAAAGTAACTCAGTGGAGACGCTGAGCAATCTGTACAGCTTACTTTTGGATATATTACTCATTTTAAAAGATACTAAGGTTGTTTCCAACATGGATAAAGGGACTGCACAAGCCAAAATGTATTTTATGCACAACGAAACGTTAAGAATGTTTAGATGGCCTCACACAAAACAAGCTGCTAACACTTCATTACTATAACCAAAAGACCTACTAATGAAATGCTTGACCCTAAATCTCCTTCCTCTGCTAATGCTCAGCTGGCAATACCCAATTAATATCAGTAATTGCAATCCTTTCCGCAATCCCCTTCTTTCTCCACTCCTGCTTTCAGCTGCAGATGCCATCCTGCTGCTCACAAAATAAGACCCTGGAACATAGAACTGACCTTGCCTGAATTTGCCACCAATCGTTGATTTGGGAGACAAAAGACATTTTGTCCTCTCACATGCGACTGAGATGGAGAATCTGCTCTTCTCCTTCCATTCTGCAACAAAAGTCTGGAAAAGTGCTTTGTCGCTCGCTACATCAATGATAGTGAAACATTCAGCACTTAGAGGAACAGGCGGAGAAACATCCTGAGAGAGCTTCAGCGAAAAGCCTTGGTCTATAGTGGAATCATCTTTTACCTCATCAGTCTCAACTGAGTCTACACTTCCAAGGCTGACCTGGAGTGCTTTTACCTGCTGCTCTACATTGTCCTTACTATTCTGCTGTGGCTGAATCAGCTGCCCTTCATGCATGCAGGTGACTTGTCTCTTCCTTGAAGGCGTCACAGGGAGAGGAAAAGAACTCTTTGGAAGACGTTCTTTGCAAGGTGTTGAAGGAATAAGCCCATTGTTACTATCTGGTGGAGGACAGGATGTTCTGTTGCTTCCCCTCAATGGAAGCATCATGCAGTCTGTTTTCTGAAGACCCAAGTTTTCTCTTTCATTTTCTTCAACTTTGAAAGAGCTTTCCAAATCCTGGCAAGTAGGCAAAGGCTCTGGCTGACAACAGCCAGATTCTAAACCTGGATCTTGCTCCTGATTAACAACAGGAACAATTAATTTTCCTTTCAAACAGGAGCTTACTGAAAGCAGTTCAATGCTTGAGGCACTAGGCCATTTGTCTAATACATCCTGCAATCCTGGGCTTAGTTCCAATGAGTGGTCAGTCCACACTACTGGATGGGTTTTCTTGTCTAGAGCTTGATGGCTTCGCTGGAGCTTCTCACCTTGATCTCCTACTAAAGCCTTTAGACAAGGGTCACTGTTACAAATCACTGGGTTCCTTAATCCTGACTGACTGTGAAATGTAGAAGGAAGATCTCCTAGAAAAGAAGGGGAGTTTGCATGATCTAAAACTTCAGCTATTATATCAGAGAATGCTGGAGACACACTGTCAGGCTGCACAGGATCCTCATGCTCTTTCTGATTGCCACTGACACCAAATTTATTCTGAAGAGGCCTTAGGTTCTGCAAAAGACCATCTGGAGGAAGCAAAGCCTCTTGCTTCTCCACAGGGTCCTTTCTGTCAGTTTCTGTGATGTGAGCAGCTAGAAGGTCACTGACATTACTAAAGCTATCATCAAACAGCAAGCTATTACTCATATTCAGGCTTGTTTCAGGGACAGGGTGGCATTCTACTTCCACAGCGTGCTCCCTACCAAAAGGGGAGGTTGCTTTATTAAGGTCTTTAGACACATTCTCTTCTTTCACTGACTTTTGGGTCTGGAAATCTTGCAGAAGGCTGTGTAGCTGAGAGTCAGTCACTGAGAAGTCACTTCCTGGAAGGAAACATGCAGATTCTGCTTCCTTCACAATGGGCTGTAAATTAAGGCCTCTGGACTCCATCAATTTACTACTGCAGTGCTGAGATGTGTTTTTTGTAATGTTATTTGTCGTGATTAGACTCGATAAGCCCAGTTTCCTAAGCGTTGCAGCCAGCTTTTCATCAGGAGCATAATCAGTCGGTGAAGTGTTTAGCTTCTTGGGGATTTCTTGCTGTGGTACTGTGACCAGCTCTGAATGTTGTATTCCCTGCTGTCCTGCGATTTCAGCTGCTCCCTCCTGTTTTATTAGCATCTCAGTTTGAGTATCCAACTGGAAGCTATCTTCAAAGTCTCTACAGTCAGAAAACAGATGAAAGGATGGACCATTATGAACTTCATCTGCACTGCAAACACCTCTGGATTTTACTAGAGAGTCTTCACGACGACTATTGGCTTTCTGCAATGCTCCAGCTTGTGGCAATACTCCCCTGGGCTTCTCACTCCCATTCTGGCCACTATTCTGAACCTGAATATGGCAGGATTTATCCTCACCAGGACAAAAACGCAGAGGCTTCTGTATCCTGCTGCCACAATGGACGTGTCTGCTACCAGAGCAGCTAGCAGTTACATTACCATGGACTGTGTCTAAAGCCATCTGCTGCTTACCCATCGTTGTCTCAGCACATCTTGCATCTGTTTGCATTTTACTGATTTCATCCAGCTTATCATCAGTATTGTTTTTCCTTGCACTGCCAGGTATTACCTGACTTCCTCCAGTATTATGTTTCTCCGCATTAATGCGTGGAGTACCCTGCAATGTACCAGGTGCCTGAAAACACACTCTCCCCTTAGGCACACCTTCATTGGTGATGGTGGGCTCTGGAAATAATCCTTCCATTTTATCTTTCCTCCCAAGTTTCATTTCCCCCATCTGTACAGAATTTGAGACTTGATGACCTCCAGAACCCGTGTCCATAAATTTCTTATTATTTTGGTCTGAAAAAGGATTATCTGTTGAAATGGTGGGGTGGAAAGCAGGTGGCTTTGGTATATCTATGGTAAGTGTATTTGAATCTTCAAGAAGTGACCTCTGCAGCTTCGAAGCAGTATTTCTGGTTTTAGTCCGGTTTAAATGCATGTCCATGCTTTTTAGCAATCTGGAGGCAGACGACTTTGTTCTCAATGCTGGTGTTTTTGCTTGTTCAGTAGGGAGTTCTGGAATTGCTCTCCCAAAATCCAGCTTGGGTTTGACCAGGGAAACTCCTCCTACATTTTCACTATCTCCGCACCTATTTGGCCGTTTCCTAGCACTGCACACAGTATCACCACTGCCTTCCTCTGCTCCAGCCCGCCTCCTTCCTGGGAGTTCACTCTCAAATCTAGAGTTTTCTGTACTACTGCTTAGTCGCCTTTTGTGTCCCTTTTTAATAAGGGATAAGTTTCCAGTTTGAGAACCAAGGCCATTACAATGTTCAACTCTGCAGCCTTTCTTGTTTAACACCCTCAGAGACTCAAAAGACTGCTCTCCACTTGATCTATGTAGTCTATCTAACAGTTCTGACTCGCTGCTGATCATAGAAGATGTATCAGTCTCAAGAAAAGACTCTGGGTTCCATTGCACTCCCATCAGCGCCAAATCCTGCTGGAGAAGTCCTCTGGCTTCCTCCACAATGAGGGAAGCTGCTTCTCTTTCAGTTAAACCTTTCATTCCAGCCATCCAGATGCTGCGCACAGTCCGACGCTCCTCCGCTGATTCTTCATCTTCATCCACAGCCCTACGAACACTATGGGAAAGGTAACAGACAGATGTAAACATTTATGCATAAAATAACAAACAATGCAAGGAGACGGCACTATTCTCCCATTTCATTTAGTTTCACAGCATCCTAGCTTCACAGCAGCACTACATCCAGAATATAATGCACTTTACAGGAAATAACCAGTTATTTCCTATTAACTGGTTCAGTTTTCTGAACTTAATAACAGGTTCAGTTTTTTATATGTGAATTGGTGCTGATTTTACTGCCTGTATACACCAGAAGCATTCCCAGGTTTCTGTGACCAAGCATGTATCCCAGATGAGCCCCACCACCCTCCTAGGGGAAGATTCAGGGTCTGAATCAATCCTCCTTCATGCACTGTTTTCCATAGCAAGGAAACTTCAGAAGCATGAACCAAACAAGTGACATGGCACAGTCCAAAAAGTACTTGATCAAGGAAGCTTGTCATTGCACCAACATGAAAATCACTAGAGCATCTCAAATGATATACAGTAATAAATTATTAACTCCTTTGATCATATGGTGGAGCTGCCTTTTAAAGGTAGCAAAAAGTCTTCAGAAAGCATTAACAATTCACCCAAGACTGAACAATGCACTGAAAAGAGGAAGAAGAAAATTTATGCTGCAAATAAAAGACAATTCTATCAATTTCAAACTAATCATGGAATGACTGTGAGCAGTCACAAAGACCTACAAGTTATTTCTAATTAATTCACTTGATACCAAGTACCAAAAGGTTAGTACATTATATTATGGGTTTCATCCTGTAATCTTTCACCTGACAAACTCCTTTACTCGACTTGTGTACTTCATGACTTCTCACCTTTTAAATGGTACTGAATTCTTCAGAGCAGTTGCTACCTCATCAGGACTGGCTTTAGCAAGATCAGCCACTGTGACAAAGCCAGCATTGTACAGCATCCTTGCACGCTGTGCATTCAGCAGAGACACTCGTACCAGGTCACAAAGCTCCCTGTGAACCCCAAAAGTGAGGCGGCTCTGGAATTGAGAGAGCAACAGCTCCATGTTGTGCCAGCCCAGTCGATTACAGAAAACCGTTACCATTCCTGGAACACAGAATTACAGCAATTCCTTAACTCCAGCTGTAGTTCCACCATGCTGAATCCATTTTTCCCCCTCATCTGATCTGCATTCACTTTACATTCCTGACCTTCCCATTACTTACAGAAACTAACTCTTGTTCATTGTACCTATGACTAGGAGCTGGTCTTGCAGAACTTAATCTAGAATTAACTAGTTTGCCAGTGAGGCACAGATTCTGAATGATACTGCTTTCTCAAAGATGCTGATCTTGAAAGTGTGAAGCACATGCATATCCTGTAACAGGAGCTCGAGGAGCCACATGCTAAAGGAGACAGAAAAAACAATGATAAGAGGCACTAAGCGAAGCCACAGATCTTTGAGGAAAGCCAGCACTGATGTCCACAAGAGCAGACCTTGGCCTGTAGATCTTGGCCTTCAGTTACTGAGAGCATCGCAGGAGCTAACAAAGCCTGTGATAAAGGTTACAACTGCAGTCCCCAGCAGATGGAAGGTGTTAAAGAGCAGAGCAAAGATAGTTTCTTACTCACACATTGCATCTTCAGAATGTGAAAATAACTGAAAGACACATTTCTGACTACTTTTACAGTGATTCTAGAATGCAACTTTTATCATCTCTTAACTATATGTCGTGTCAATAGTTCATTTTACTTCCAAAATTACTTTTGTGAAAATTATGACTACTGGGAATAGAGAATTATGAAACGGCTGCAACAAAAAGTTATTTCTACTACCAGAATTAATTTGAATGACTCTACATCACTTGGCGTGACCTTTTCATTTTGGGGCTTTGACTCATACTCAACCCACATACAAGGTTTCGCAAATCAAGCTAAAAATGTCTTAAAAAATTGAAGACCCACTTACGGAGTAATAGAGGACTTTGGCATGTCTCATCCGTATGGTGGGCTGTTACTTTTACTGCTACACAGCCCTCTTAAGGAAATGAAGTTCAAGGTGACAGTTATCTGTCTTCTTGTTATATGGTGATAAATGACCCAGAAACTACTCAACTGTTTTGAAAACTACAAACTTATACTTTCTGGCCAATTAACGTTGCAAGCACGAGAAAGACATGTTAAGTCTTAGAAACTCCAAACTTTACCCATATTGAAAGGTACTCTTTCTTGACAGAGCAAAGCTTCAGGATGGACTTGTACTTATTTCCACACCTAGTACTGAACAAATCATATTCTTGTACAGCACACAGATGGTTTCCACAGACCTCAGCATGCTACAGCACTGCTTGATTCCACTCAGCTGGCCCCCTTCCCACAGCACACTCAGTGGTTCCATCTCAAAGCAGGAGCAACCACAGATGAAGTCATCAAGCTGGAAGTGGTCTCACAAGACTGCTTGTTGTTACTCCTGGAGTATTTTGCCCTGACAACTCACCTGCATAGGTGGCAGCAGATTGCTGCAAGGATTGAAGCTGGCCTCGACTGCAGCCATATTTCTTGGTCATATCCTTTAAGGGAACCTCACTGATTAAATCCAGAAGGGCAAGACTGGTGAAAAACCTGCAGTAGTAGTACACATGGACATAAAACCATCAACAAGGGCACGTTAGTGTACATGGCAAAATGTCCTGTGATAGCACAGGGCAGAATGGCATTAATAGCATAGCACACAAAAGAAACAAAGAAAGCGGCTTCCAAAGACATCAGCACAAATATCTTATGCCAACAGTGTTCTCAGTCCAGAACAGACCAGATCCAGCCTCTCTGAGCTACCAGCTCACTCAGCAAGCGAGCCAGATCCTGGAAACAGATACAAAGCCTGTTCACTCGATGTTTTATAGCCTCTAATCTTCGCACGTTCACACCAATCTGCGGCTACCTTTTGTGGATGGCCATTTGTCTATGCTGTTTCTCTGTTCTAGCAATGATTTTGCCCTTTACAGAGCGAGCCAAAAAGCCTTCTTCAATCCCCACCAGCTCAGCCACGCGTTTCATTGATGCAGGCAGCTTCTCCCATAAACAGAAAAACTGGTACCAATCAATTGTGGTCCATTCCTCATACACTGGGGTCACCTAAAGAAAGGAAGACAATGCAAAAACCTATTTCAGAGAAACAAACAGAACAGAGCTCTGGGTAAACAAAAATGCAGCCTAAGGAATGTGGTCGGAGCATCCTACACACTACTCAGAGGCACTGAGTCATAACCATGTACCCTGAAGAACGCAAAAGCTTTTTTAACCTAGTTTTTTCATATTTGTACTGATGAGATCTGGCTCATATGTGTACTTGATCAAATAATCTGGAATCTTGGTCAGATTGCTCCTTATATCCAAGCCACTAGAAGATGTTTAAGTTTCATCTTTATTTTACTTTCACAGAACTAAACTTTATGCTGTTTTTAACAAAACTGACAGATAGGTATGAAAACCACTAGTAACTACACTAACCACTGTCACAGCATCTGACAAAGACAGAGGGATCATAGCCTTTGCCAGAACTTGCTGAAGCTTTCATTTAGCTTGAGTACAAGAAAACTCAGCTTTGATTAACACTAAGAAAAAAGCCACCCAGAGCATTCAAACACTTCTAGACAGAAGAGCAATTCTATTACAGCACAGTCAGCACAGAGTCAGTGTCAGTAAGAGGAGACAAAATGGTTCACATCTGTATCGATAGACTGCAAGATTAATGAGTTTGAAACAACTAATAGTTCTTGGGGAATATTTAACATAACACCGAATACCAGACGTCTACATAGTTGTAAATCATCCACGCCTCTTCACCTGTTGATAAGAACAAATGTTGTTAAGGTTGGGGATTGTCTTTTGTTGTTTGCTGTTCTTTTTTGTTGCAAATTCTTCTTGATTAGCAAATACTTGCTTTAATCCACTTGCCTAAAATACAAGGTGCTGGAATTCAGTTTCCTATTTGTAACAAGTAGAAGATTCAAGTCTTAAACAATTAAGAAGCACCACAGCAGATGTCCCTTTAGCAGATGTCCCTTAAATTCCCTTTAGCCTATGAGGAACAATTCTTTAAAAACTAAAAAGAGCCATAAAAACCAATCAAACCTTCACCCTTGGAAATGAACAGACTTGCAAGAAAGTGTTTCAGGCTAACTAATGGAGGAGAATCTCCAGAACCTTCTGTTTGACAGTGTATTTGACTTAAAATAACATTAGACATGCTGCAATAGACATATAATGAAGAAGTTCAAGGTAAAAAACTCTTATTGCCATCACTGCCTTGGATTTATCAGCCTGGTAAAGAGAATCCACTTCATACTTAAGAAGGCTGAAGGCAACTATCAAGTTTTGGATGATGACTGTATGATGGACCTCTGGCAGCCATGAATACTAAGATGTTCACTGAAACTCCATCTTGTTTCTTCAATATCTTCGCAGGTTCATGGTTTCCTTTCCAAAGGTCTTAAATAGCATTGCTTAGCTCAAGCGTTTGTGCACATGACAAACGCTGGGACACATTCCCCTCAAAAGATTTATCAGGCTTCTTTCTTTAGGCCTGGAAGCACCGCCAGGCAAGTAAACCAAATCAGAGATGAATTTCACTGCTATTGAACTGAAGAAAGGCCCACCCATAGGAAGACAGCAGCGCAGTTCTGAGGCTTTTTGTAGGCAAAAGAGATAATAAAACCCCAAAAGTTTTCTGAGCATCCAGAAGTAATCCGAGATGCAGCCTGCTGATCCCAAACACGCAACAAACTGATTTCGAGTGTCTCAGACAAATTACCATTACTCTATACACCCAAAATGTACAATGTTACAAAATCTTTCAAAGTCAGGAGTGGCCACAATGGGCTTAGATGGGTGTAGAGCACCTGCTTCCACAACGCAAACTATGGGAGGAGACTAGTTCTAATAGACATTCAATTTAGAAACTTTTCCTCATGAAGGATGAGCGAAGCAGAGCACAAAAAACCTCCCAACATTCATGGGGTCCTTGAGTTTTGGCAGGACAAGACACAAAACACAGAAGGAGGAACCCACCAGGTAGACAATATGCAGATCATTCTCCAGAACAAAGCTTTTCATAGCTCGCTGCAAGTCAGCAAAGATTTCCATGGCTTCAGTTGGTGAAAGAGAAGAGGAAAGAGTAGCTGAGCCAAGATGTGTTGGATGATAAACCTTTCCTGTGTAAAAAAGAAAACAAAACCACAGAAGGACATTGAAGTGCAAGTTTCTATCTCACTTTCAGGCTGCAAAGTATTTTACAGATATTAATTCTGCTCACTTTTCCCAACTGCTTTCTCAAGAAGAAATAGTATATTTTTCCATTCTGAAGGAAAATGGAAACACTAAGAGGTTTAGACTTGACTAAGTCTAACCCAGCTTTTGTCAGAGGCCTGATCACAAGCTTCTATCCCTCTAACTAGTCAGACTAATAGCTGTGACAACTCTTTGAAGTAAAACACTGGAATCCCATCTGCCATCCTGCCTAGGAGATATCATTTTTGAGTATTTCTTTCTTAGGAACACAAAATATCTCCTATCATCTTGTCTTAGAAAAAGAGATACAAACTACTTGCAATGGGGATTTTCATGGGGATTACCTGACACTACTGTAAGAGTCTCATCCTTAACCATATTAGAAAATCAGGAAAAACTGCAACCATGTACACCAAGCAGCTCTAGAAGAGACTTGCATTCTCTTAGAATGCACTGGCTCTTCTTGAAAGACAGAAATCACAGTCTACAGGTAACGTCCAGAAATCCTGAAGTAAAAGTATCCCTTGTTTAAGGATATTTCGGGCATTTGTAGACTACGATGCATCAGTCACAGAGGTAATGGGCAGAAAGCCACTTTACCACAGAGGTAATGGGCAGAAAGGCCTTCCAAGAACATGTGCATGCACAGACTCTTAAAGCAGGTATAAAGACACTTTTCAGAAAGCTAAAAAGTTCTTGAAACACGTGAGAACACCAACATTACCTTTTACATCATTGCTAGAGTCCAGAACCTGAATGAACTCATTTTCCAGCAACCAAGCCACACAAGCCTCAATAGGTCCGGTCTGCACTTTGTCTTGTGCTTTCTCATTTTCCCACTTGCTTTCTTTCAAGCTGGATGCAAGAAGAGTGCAAGAAGCGTAGGTCTGCACATCACCTGGAGTGTTGGCCACTCCCCCCACTATGATCTGTTGAAGACAACTACTTGTTCACATTGACACAGAAACACTAGGATGCATCATAGATCAGGGAATCAAAGACATTGATCCATCAGATATCTAAGTTTTAAAGAACCAGCACGAGAGGGGAACATGAGGCAAAGCAACTGCCAACCTTTAAGCAAGGTTTTCTTTCTTGGCAAGAAGTTAAAACACCTTGGGTAGAAGTAAAAGGACTAAGCTTTGGGAAAGAATGAATTACAAAATCATATTTTGACAGCAGACATACACATAGTAGCAATTTAGATTTGAGATTAGCCCTTGGCATCTTGCTTAGCCAACATTGTGAAACCCTTTTAAAAGGTTAGAACACAAACCACAGTCTTCTGAAGACATATAGCAAAGCAGAAAGGAGGAGCTCTCCTAAAGCTCTTCAGCATACTGAAGTCTGCTCTTAATAAATGTGAGCGCTATACCCCACTACTGCTGTTCTGATTGAAAGTGATTCTTTTCCCTTGGGTTTTGGTGTCTTTTTGGTTCATAACTGTTTTTTCTTTCCAAGTCATTGCCATGCTTGTATCTTCCTTGAGATAGCAAGGTGTTTAAATAAGAACTTTCTTTCATAGTTTCAATGGATTTGTTTCATGTTACAAAGCAATGCTACCAAAAAGGAACCCACATCTTTTAGATGACTCTTAGGTAGAAAAATGCCTCTAGAAATTCCATTGGTCTGCTAAAAATTCTAAATCTATGAAATCACAACCAACCTGTAAGTGCCACAGCAGCTTTTACAAGGCAGTAGAAGTAGCACAGCAAATGAGCTGTACTTAAAGAGCCTAAGCTCAGCTCAAGACCAAAAGCAAGTCTAGAAAAAAAGATAAGCTCACATATGTGAAAAAGAAGATCCTTCTGGCCCCTTTTATCCCTGCAGGAACTCTACAGAGGAGAGCAGGCTAAAGGGAGCAGATCAGGTACCGCACCTGCCTGTTCACCAAGAATCTACTTACAAAACTTCAATCATTTCTGTGCAAAAGAGTTACATAAGTTGAGGAAGGAAACAGGGAACCTTCCAAGGTTCTACAAATATCATAATGGCCCAATCCAGTCTAAAAACTCTCTGAGATCTGTAGATTACAAGCATCTCCCAGTTAACACTGTCAGGTCACACTTGCAGAGTGATGCTTCATCCACTGTGTGGAGTTTACATGCAGACAAAAGAAACTTCCACCACCAAGATGAATAAAACTCACGATGTGTGTGGAACAGGGTGCCCAGAAAAGCTGGGGCTGCCCCATCCCTGGCAGTGTTCAAGGCCAGGTTGAATGGGGTTTGGTGCAACCTGGTTGAGTGGAAGGTATCTCTTACTATGGCAGGGGGTTGGAACTGGAGGAGCTTTAAGGTCTCTTCCAACACAAACCATTCCATGATTGTGTGATTATTTCCGCCTGAAGTTTGAGCATATCTAAATGCAAAAGCAAAACTTCGTAACCCTTGTTTGACTGTGCTCAACTCCTAATATGCCACAAGCAGAGACTGAATCATACCAAACAAAATGCTGAATATTGAAGCAAGCTAGGCAGACCAAAGTAATTTTCTTCTGAAGCTGCATGGATTGAGAAGGGAGGAAACAGCAGAAAAAGAAAGTTTACAGAAAATATTTCATGATCTCACAAAAGAAACCATCCAGTTCTAACCCCTCTCTGCATGTCAGGTACCTCAAGTATTGCTCTTTTCATGCTCGAAGCAACACCTTCCCCTTCTCCTCTAAACAAGCAACTGTGAACAGGCTTGAGAGATCCCTGAAGCAGAGCAGCTCCTTTTGATCTTTCCGAGGGCTTGCAAACTAAAATGCTCTCACCTATAGGGGAAAACAGAAGTAAGGAAACAAACAATGACCTTAGTATCACAGCTTAGCAGCGTAACAGCTCTTCATCACAGACATATTAATGGAATGGAAAACTACAGGTATTATTTAAAAAGCTGAACACCAAAAAAGAGAAACACCTTTGCAACTTTGAGCAAGGTATATCTATTGCTATGTAAGAACTCTAAAGATGCATAATACTTTAAGAACTAAAAGTAGAGCAACTTCAAGTTACATTATGATGGTCAGGGTCTTGCCAACACGTCTAAGGAGATTCCACAGTCTCTCTGCCCATCTGTTTTGCTGCTGAACTATTCTATGATTCTATGAACAACTCTCACTTCTTGTTCTGGAATGGACTGGAATTGTAATATCCAGTGACATCAATTTTTCTTCTATGCTCCATTATTAAATTGAAAAGATTCTCAAAAGCAAGAAAACATAACAGCTGAACAACTCTTCAACAGCTTGGCTAAGTCAACCAGCTTCCACTCCTGAGATAAAATAACACAGATACCAAAGTAATTCAGAAAACCAAAGTTATTAATCTAAGCAACTATGCATCCTCTGAACTTCCATACATGCACACATAGGTACACACACATATCTTAAGTATCCTACATAGATACTTAAGATCTCAACTATCTTAAGTATCCTGAAGAGTTTCCAATGAAAATACATCCAAACATACCTTGCTTTAAAATTACCTCAGACATCATTAAGTGAATCTCTTAACTACCTATGGAAAATGCAGTGCCACACGAAGAAGATCTTTTCAACAAAGCCATGACAGGGAGTTTAGTGTGTGGTGTCTGCCCATGGCAGGGGGTTGGAATTGGATAATCTTAATGTTCCTTCCAACCCAAACCATTCTATGATTCTATGAAACTAGGTCCCTGGGAGATCAAGCTTAGTAAGAAGCTTTGCCAGTTGGCACAGGATAAATGAATTATGGGTAGGACGAGCTTTCCTTTGACTAAGAAGAGAGCAATAGATATGATTACCTATACACTAAATATCATGATAGGTTTCTGACAACTTCTTGAGATCCAAGTGCACATTGTATGGACACCAAGGTACTTTAGGCAGTGGGTATCTCAGTAAGATCCTAGGAATGTGATGTTATGATAAAACCGTAGCGGTGGTAATGCTACTGTAATTAGCAAATCCAGAGGCAATGAAAACACAACTGCACTTTAATGAACAGAATAAATAGCACAAATGCAGTGTAGGTGAGTAACAGGCTAGAGCTTAAACATTATTACATAAATGAATTACAGAATGAAAGGCATACCCAGAGCATGTATCTCTGGGATCTTTTTTATCCTGCCAGGCGAAACTTTTAACATCTGTTGACCAGGTACTTTTGCCAGAGCTGAGAGTACAGAAGGCAAAGTGCCTGTAAGCACTGTTCTGTGAAAGCAAAGCTTGTTTTGATTGCAGCAATAAAGAACATTCCCTTATTTCATAGCTGGGTTCTCATATGACCTCCAATTCCCTCAGAAAACATTGACTCTTCAGTGTGATAAATGTAACAGAAGATGGGTATCCACTTGACTCCACTTTATCTGACAGTCATTCAAGACCTGGAGGAAACTCTTTCCCGAGATGCAGCTAAGAACTTAAAGCCAGTAATTCCAACCTAATGAACAGTGTGCTTGTGTGTGTGGGTGGGGGGGTGATTTATGGTTCTGGAGTGGTTCTAAAGAGTGCCGTGAGCCTCAACCCCATCGCCCTTCTCCGGGATCCCAGCGTTGTTAAAGGGATCTTTAAAGAGATGAAGGTCTGAAAACAAAAAGTCGCGCATGGGACACAATTACGCAGCCAATTCTCGCCCAACCCGGAAGTTTATGTCGGTAACACGTGTTGGTGGGGAAGGTGGCGAGGCCGGGAACCGGGACCCTCCCGCCGCCTTCCCTCGGGGCCGGCGCGCCCGGCCGGAGCCCCGCAGCTCCCGGCGGGGCTGAACGCCGCAGCGACAGACCCGGCCTCAAAGTCCAGTGACTCTTAACGAGCGCACCTCAAACAGAGGTTGCTAGGGTGAGTAACTGTTTAACATAAAAATGCCCTTACAGTCTGAAGGGGAAGAGGCCTCGTGGGGCTTCTACCTATCCTTTTATCGGTTGTTTCATTATTATTTTTAGCTGAGCAGGTTCCACACTGTGTTTGGGGGTATAAATTGCAACTCTTGGACTTTCCAGCAGGTATTCATAGACTAGTTTTAGATGTTTGATTGCTTTTAAAGATTAGGCCAATTGTTTAAATGCTTTAAAGGGTTGAATTGATGCATTAGATAACTTCAGATTGTGTTGTTTATTCAAGCTAATAATTCTTTCAATTATTTTTTTTCTCCATTACTTGATCTGGAGTTAAGAATTAACTCAGTGATGCGCTGATTGGCTTTAGAGCATGTAGGTTGTTCTGGATTGAAATGAATTAAATGCATGCATGAATGTTTTGCTAGCTTTTTTGCCCCCCCCTAAATTGCAAAGCCATAATTGATGATGTAAAGCAAATGATTTACTATGGCAGAAGTGGTGTAACAGCATGACATTTGATCTGGTTTCGTGGATCTTCTGTACTGGCGTGATATGCTACTTTTGAATGCCATTATAGGCTTTAAAATGTGGGCAATTTGTCTTTTTGCTATCCAGACAAATTCTTTAATGTCAAAACTGACCAATAGCTACTTGAAAAGCTATTGAAGTGGGCAGCAGTATGGTTGATGCACTTCTTGTTCCTTGAGATACACCTAGAACTGACTCCCAGGCCAAAATCAGTTCCTTGAGATACCCTAGAACTGACTACCAGGGGTGAAAGTGCTCAGATACTGGTGCTGCCTCTTCTGGGTGTTATTTCTTGAAAACCTTCACTACAGCCTAAATTCTGACTTCCAACCATTTAGTCTAAAAGCTGATTTTTGTTCATATCATTGCATTTAACATTTTTAAAGCTTCTCAATTTCCCATTTTCAGTCTGTGTATCCTGACTGCTGTAGATTTCATAGAACAGTTGTAAGAGAGCTTTGAGGCAGAGTTGAGTCCCACAGCATCCTGAACTACCTCGTGTCCTTACAGGCTTTGACTTCAGGCCAGTGTGTGCAAAACTGTTATGTGTTTTACAGGGTTTTGTGTATCAGAAGTAAACTTTGTACTTTCAAATGCCAAGTTAACCACTAGGCTTGAGGGTAAGGTCTGTAAGGATGGGTGAGTTCAGTCATTAGTGCTTTACTCCGTGGTTGGATGGTGGTTTGGAAAGGGCCAGCAGGGACAGGGTTGGCGTTTTTCCTATTTTATTGTTTCCCAGGTTGCCTTCTAGATCCAAAAGCTGCAAGATGAGCAGAACCCATCTGGATATCCAGAGAATCCTGTTGTGTGGGATTGGGGATTAGCAGCCCTTACACCTCTGTTGTGAGAGTCTGTGAATGGAGATGTGGAATGTTTTTAGGTTAATAGTTGCTTGTGGGTTAGATAGCCATAGAACTGGGGGAGTCATACCTTTCTTTTCTCTGCAGTTTCAGTATTTGTGTGTATTTAAAATGGTTTCCAGTGTAGTTCAAGTGACACGTATTTCTCAGCCAATGGGAAAATCCCTCCCAGTAAAAGAAGAACAGGAGCTGCCAAACTGCCTTGGTCCCATTCAAGCCCACGTTTTGCAGATTGGGTGTGCTACAGAGGCCAGATGTCCAAAGGGCTTGGAAATAGCTGTGCCTGGTTGATTGTGATTGATTTGAGCTAAGTTGTGATATTAGAGTTGATGATGATTTTTAGATAAGCGCTTTAGGTATACAGTGTTACAGCATGTAACCCTCACACCTGAAAGTCAAAGGCCTTTTCATTGTTCAGGATTCTGCCATTATTTTCCTTGGGGGAAATGGAGAGCGAGTTGCTTAACATGTGCTTTCCCTTTTTTGTTTTGTTTTTTGCTTCTTTGTACCAAAGCTAAAATGGAGGGAGGGAGAGAGTGAGGTTGGCATGGATACATGACATGCTATTGAACATGGCATTTTGGTTTTGTGTCTTTAAATCAGAAATTATTTACATAATGTGCAGTGATAGCAAAGCTGTCTTTATCAAAGTTTTAAGCTATATTCTGCAGCAGAAGAGCACCTTATAGAAATGCTTGATGTGTTGTGATAGCCCTTGAAATGGCAGCAGTTTATGTTATTGATACAAAAGAAACTGAAATACTGCTACTGCTGGAATTCTAGAAAGATATATATATTTTTTGGCTTTATCGAACAGGTTGAGTCTTGCTCAGTGACATTGGGCAGCCCGACTAAACATAGACAACCTTATCCGCAAGATTCTGCGTGCTCACAACAGTCCTTGGATTGGTGAAATGCTTAGGGAACAGCTTGTAATATTCACAACTTTTTTATAAGTAATTTCTTTTGGAGATTTTAAAGATGTGGCAAACAGGTCCTTATATAGTATTGCCAAAGCTGAGCTGCGGAGCCTGATAAAGTCGCTTTTACTTGTGTTAACTGAGGAGCCTCCTACCTTGTAAGATTATGGAGCTGTTTCAGCTTGATAACGCTTTAGGCTTGATTAGCATATGTCACAAAAAATAAACTGACCTATCACAATGCAGCTTTGCATGTATTTACTTATTTCTCCTCATTTAGTTTCCTTACTGCATTAAAATAGGGGATAGGCAGCAGTGGAGCTTGGAAGTTTCACAAAGCCTAAAATTGGTGCAAAGTATTCAGTGACTTATAATGTAAAAATTCTAGAAGTCCCGAATTCCTTTTGTTCCAGTTTCAAACAATGCAGCTTTGTTCCTAGTGTACAGAAACAAAATAAGTGAAACTAGTCAAACTTCCATTGTCCAAACTGTCTGACACAAATGAACTATTGCTGCTGTTCTGCTTGCTTTTTTGCTGGATTGTTAACAATTGCTGAGCTTTAAGACTGTTAAATTTGGGGTTAGTGTGAGGCATGCAGTTGGGGGATTTCTTATGTGAAAAGAGCCCTGCTAGGAAAGAGATGCTTCTTAACTTAAGATACTCATTCTGGAATTGTAGGAATTCCTACACTAATTTCTATCACTCAGTACCTCATGAAAGCTGAAGTGCGCAATCACATCATTACTGCTACAAATACTGTTTTTTTTCTGAACTTGGTGAAACTATCTTAGGCTATCCACGGTGGTTTTAAAGGTTAAAAATCTAGAGTTCAGTATTAGCATAGCTATGTTAAACTTGACTTGAAACATGGGTTGTGGCACTGTTTTAGGGTGGTTGGGGAGGATGTGTTTTTATGTAGCGCTGGCTTGTTTTTTTCTAGCCTTGGTTTTGTTTTGAGTCTCAGCTTCATAGAAAGGCCTTCACATACTGCAAGAGTGGACTAGAAGTTATCTTGAGTAATTTTTTTTTTTTGTTACTAGCTCTCTTTTAAGTAAGCACCCCAGGTTTCTGTCTTCCCATGCCTCTATTCAGTAGAGCTGCTTATCTCTCAACCAAGTTTTAATCATTTCTTCTCTTAGAGCTGGCGTCATCAAAACTACAGACAGACTAAATAATGTCATAACTGCCATTTTTTTCCCTGGTACATTTAGACAGTTTTGTTTATTTGGCCATGTAGAGCAAAGGTGTTGCACTGTGTGGAAGAGTGCTCATACCCCTTTCCTAAACCGACACTGTAGGGTTATGAATGTGAATGAAGTGTTTTGGAGCTGCTGTTTTGAAGGGGTAACCCATCTTAATTCACCTTTTGTGGACAAATCAATCTCAATGCTCTGAAGTTCCTAACACCAAAAGTACTGATGAGCTAAAACTCCATCTGCAGTCTTAATCTTTGTAAACTCACCTGTTTCTAATCAGTAAACAATGCTATAAGCTTCTAAACTTAGCTATGAGCCTTGCTGTTAATATTTCAGTCTGAAAATTAAGGAGTTATCCTACCTAATTAATACGTATGTGAGTTCCCCTTGTTTTGAGTTGAGACAGTCCTTCTGCAAGGTAGAGCTGACAGTCTGTTCTTACTCATTTTTTATGACCCATTCAAGGTTCTAGGAGATAGACTGGTGGGAGGTGACATCCTTTGAAGTAGCTGCCATGTTAATTAAATCTGCTAGATGTCTTTATTTCTTAATATCTTCTGTGTCTGATAAATGGGCAGAATGGTCTGGTTTGTAATTATGTGATCACCTTAAATGCCTTTAAAAAAGTAGAATCTAGTTTTGACACAGCAAGTGGTGTTCAGTGGGATTGTGTGTGGTCTGTAGCAGTCCCACCACTTAGTGCTTGTTGCTTTGCTATTCTTCTGGGTAGTGCAGTCTTTTGATGCTTCAAAGTATATCTTCCCCTTGTCCCACTACCTTACATCCACTGCTTCAATTGTGGTGCCCCCATTTTGGTATTAGTCCACTGAAAGTATGTTTTTCCCTACTATTCCACGGACTAAAACTAGGAAGAATAAGAATTATGTGCCTGAGGCTTAACTTAGCACATTTGGCAGAACAGGTAATTCTTGTAATGTGTTATGTGTGTGACCAAGCAGCTGGATGTGGCTTAGCTGTACATGCAAGGGAGGACAGGAAAGCGAATGCTGATTCGGAGTCTGTGAATGACTGTATCTAAAATGCCAATAAAAATTTTTGTCCTCTTGTCCCCTTTAGAGTGGGTGTTCAGCTTTGTTAGGTGTTGGTGTTTTGTTACCAGTGGATGTTACAAGGGGTTTAGAGGAGAAGGACAATAAATCTCTATTGAGGTACAGAATATATAAGCAACAGCTCAAGTTATGCAGTCTCACGTAATATTTGTCTTAATACTCACACAAATGGGTTTCCTTCTTAAGGAAGCAAAATACATTATGTTCTGTCTTAATCTGAAAACAGAGTATTTGGCTTTTTTAACAAGGTTTTACACTGCCTAGAATAGCTTTTTGTAGTTAATTTTGCTTGTCCTACACATAAAGAAGTCTGTGACCTGATGTTAGTGTCCTATTTAATATGTAGCTAACATACTACAATAGTGGAACATTGGTTCTTTCCACTATGCAAACCAAAATTTCTCATATGAATTAATTACTACCTAATGTAATGGCAAGCAAGAAAGAAAAGCTTTCCTTATAAGCTTTTTATCGCTAACTTGTTGTTACAAGATAAACTAAATGAGGTTTAATTGTGCTTCCCTCGTGCCGTGTGTTTCACTGACAAAGACTCTAGCATTAGCATAATACAGTCTCACCATTTCTGCCTCTTGTAGTTCTTGTAATGCTCAAAACCGTGGCGCAACAAAGACCAGAAAAGGCTTTTTTTTCTTTTCCTTTTTAAGTTTATGAGTGTGATAGCATCTTCTGTAGTGAACTGCTTAATTCTTCCTGCTTCTAAATATGGTGGTTATATTGAAAAGATTTAAAAGACAAAATAGAGGAAAAATCTACAAATGAACAAAAGAGCCAGGACAAATCTGGAAAGTGAAACTGTGTGTATGAGAGAGCGCATCGTGTATGCCCTTAAATGCAGGAAGGGGAACTTCAATTGTGAGTATGTGTGTGTGCACAAAGTCAGAATGAAATGTAACTGGTATTTGTGGTTCTAATTCTTTTAGAGATGGTGGAGCCAGGACAAGATCTGTTGCTTGCTGCTTTGAGTGAGAGTGGAATCAGTCCAAATGACCTATTTGATATTGACTCTCCGGATGTGGTTCTTGCAACTCCAGCACCAACTCCAGCTGTTCAGCAGGTTAAAACAAGAACATAGGTGTTTGCTATAGGACAGAAGAGCTTCTACCTGATGTACTGGGGGTGGGGCTGGAGGGAGTGTCCATGGCAAATAGTTAATGAATGTGGAGTTTTCATGAATTTCTTGCTTCATAGTACTGAGATTGGAAAATGACTTGTTAATTAATTTTAAACTTCTGTACAAAAAAAGCACTCTGAAATGCACCATTTAGGTCAGTATAAACATAAATGTACTTAACTTCTGAGCATTAAAGGGTGGCCTGCTGTCATGTATCCATGGAGAACTCTAAAATCACTGGAGTCTAACTGCTCTCCTATGAAATGTGTGAAAAAAGTGTAATACAATACAGCGTTTAAGCTCCATGACAGCATTCAGTTATTTCATAATTGACTGTTTCAGCCATAGACTGGGAACAGCAGTATGCTTAACAGTGATATCACAAAGCTAATTACATTTTTACCACAGTTAACTAACAAAGTGTTGTACGTTTAACTTCTCTGGATGTGAAATTGACCTCTTGCTGATCTTTATTTTCAGTGAAAACCTTTGTTAATGGGCACAGTTGAGGACTTCCCTGTTCTGTGGGTGGATATTTACTCTTCAGGTTTCTTTCCCTGCTAATATTAAAGTTTCCTGATGCTTACTTTCTTTCCTCTGCAGTCAGTGCCACTTAGTGCTTTAGAACTAGGCTTGGAGACTGAAGCCACAGCTGCTGTGAAGCAAGAGCCAGAGACTGTATCAACTCCAGCCTTATTAAATGTTCGGGTAAGGACTGGTACTTCAAGGTTTTATATGTGTACTTGTGGTGGGTTAACCTTGGTGGGGCATCAGGTCCTATTTCACTCCCCCATCCTCAACTGGATGGGGGAAAAGTGATGCAAGACTTGTGGGCCGAGATAAGGACAGGGAGATCAGCAGTTCATGTCACAGTCAAAAGAAACTCGACTTGGGGAAATCAATTTATTGACAGTTGTCACTGGAGTAGGATAATGAGAGCTGTGTCTCTGCTGCTACTTCCTCCTCACTCTCATTCCCTGGTCCAGCAGCTCCTTCACAAACTGTTCTAACATGGATCATGCTCCCAGACCATGGTTCTCCACAAACTGCCTCATTGTGGGCCCTTCCCATGGAGCATGGTCCTTCAGGAATGTACTGTTCCAGTGTGGGTCCCTCCATGGCTGCCAGTGCTGCCAGAAAACCTGCCCCTCTCCATGGGGTCATGATGTGCCTGAAGGACGTGCATCTGCTCTGGCAGGAGGCCCTCCATGGGCTGCATGTGGACAGCCTGGAGCGCCTCCTTCCCTCCTTCCTCGCTGACAGTGGAGTCTGTAGAGTTGTGTTTTCTCTCATGCTCTCACTCCTTTCTCCCAGTTGTTGATTGCACAGTAGTTCTTCCTCCCTTGTTAAATATGTGTTGTGGTTTAGACCCAGCTGGTAACTCAGCACCACACAGCCTCTCAGTCGCAATCCTCCTTCCTTCTGGGCAGGACGGGGAGAAGAATCAAAAGAATGTAAATCCCACAGGTTGAGATAACAGTTGAATAACTAAAGAGCCATCTGTTACTACTAATAATAATGATGATGATAAGTGGAAGAAGAGGGTGAGAGAATATAAAACTAAAAGGGAAGAGGAAAAAAACCCAATAAACGCAAGTAATGCACAATACAATTGCTCAGCACTCGCCGACCGATAACCCAGCCTAGCCTGAGCAGCCATCAGCCCCTTCTGGGTAACTCCCTCCAGTTTCTATACTGAGCATGACAAGCTATGGTATGGAATACCCTTCTGGCTAGTTTGGGTCAGGTCTCTGCTCCCTCTCGGCTTCTTGTGCCCTTCCTTGCTGGTAGAGTATGAGAGACTGAGAAGGCCTTGATGGGGATAAGCGCTGCTCAGCAACAGCTAAAACATTGGATGTCTTATCAGCACGTTCTCAAGACTAAAGCCTAAACACTGTACTAGCTGTGATGGGTTCAGCCTTGACCAGCTGTGGGTTCATTTTACAGAAGGTTAGAACTGGCTCTATTGGACGTGGGGGAGGCTTCTGGCATCTTCTCACAGAAGCCACCCTTACAGCCTGACCTTGCAACATAAACCCAATACAGTGTATTAGTGAAATGTAATGGGAGAGTTGGGACTGTAAAGTGCTAGGTGGCCATCATCTCAATTCTACTTCTCCTGAGACTGTGAAAGCTTAGCAGTTGTGAAGATAGAGTAGGTATTTGAAATTCTCCTCAGCATAGGGTCCCTGTACCTGCAGTACTCATGTCTGGTACCTAAGCAATGAAACCTGCATCCTATTTTATATTTCCTTTAAAATGTAAAAATACCATGCAAAACCACGTGTGGCAGTGCATTGATAGACACTCCTTGTTAAGACTGTTGCACCATAAGATAATTATTCTTAACATCTTCAGCATGTTATAGGAAGACATTTCTTATTACAAGTATCTTAAAACCTGGTGACTCCTGTCCTCTAGATGAAAGGTTGCTAAAGTCTGCTCTTTTTCACTGTCTTCTGAAAATTTCCTGTTGTTTTTTGTTGCTAGCAACCACCATCCACCACAACCTTTGTGCTGAATCAAATAAATCAGCTTCCAACTTTGGGGACTACGCTAGTGATGACAAAAACAACACCTGTTACAACTACAAGGCAGACTATCACTGTAGCAAAAATCATTCAGACCAGCACAACTACTCGTCCCTCGGTTGCAGCACCAGCAGTTCGCAATGCCTTGACCACTGCACCTTCAAAGGACCAGATTCAGCTGAAAGATCTGCTAAAGAACAATAGTCTTAATGAACTCATGAAATTGAAGCCACCTCCTAATATTGCCCAGCCAGTAGCAACTGCAGCAAGTGAGTTTTCCTTTTAATTCATGTTTTTTTTTGACAAATAGTGATATAAAAGAATGTGAAGGTCTTTGCACATCTTGTATTTTCATTGATCAGTAGAAAATCACAGTAAAATGTCCAGAAAACCTGATAAATTCTGTTCTAACTGGAATACTGTTAGAATTCAGGGTGAAGTGATACAGAAAGGCTTTTAAAAATAACTAAGCTCTTGATTTACTGTAAGGAATGAGGAAGATTTACATTTTTAGACTGCAGTTGGCAAATTGGTAAAATTAATTTGTGAACATTACTGAAGTTGATGTAGCTATCTTGAGTCTACATCACTTTCTGTTCTACTGTAGAGTTGCTGTGGAACTATGACAAATTAGTACTTTTTTCCACTGTCTCTAAGATATACTGATCTTATAGGCGGGATTGGAAGTAACCTATTTTTCCATATGCAGATAGAGCACGCAGTAGATGAAGCTGTCTGTTAGGACTGAAACTGAAAGAAGGATGTGCCTGTATTTCATTGCTTTCTGTTATGGAGTGATTGTCAAAATTGAGACACCAACTAAAGCTGGGGTGGGGGGTGAAGGAGTGAGGAAGAGGAGGGGGGAGAAGGTTTTATTGGACTGACTTATCCCCTTGGTGCTAAATGAAAACTCACAGGAGCGATAACTAGTAGGTAACATCAATGCACAGTAGCTGTTGTAGTGGCACAGCTGCAGAAAGTAGTTGAATCTGTAGCTTCTGTATTAAGTGAAAAGGAGGCATGCAACTTTTAGAACTGCATTTCTGTTCTTATTTGTGTCCTTGTGTTTCTGGATCTTTCTCTGTGGTTATAAAAACCCAAATGCTTGTAGAAAATTCAAGGGCAGATCAGCTTTGGAAGGCACCATGGTCTTTTCACATAATTCAGGCAGCAGGAGTTCTAGATTGTAAAATTTTAAGAAGCTAAATTATGCAGCTTCTTTGAGGGAAACTTTATTTGTGTGATTGTCTTAATTGTTTTTTAGGGACAATTATGCTGAATTTATGACATGCATTGACTGTCAATGTGATGGAAATTTGACAGCTGCTCTCAATGTTTTACATCTCCCCTTGTGTAAATTGTTTCAGTTCTGTATAAACCCTATTGCCAGATGCTTCCAAATGTGAAATGTGACAGAGGACAGGAAAGTTAATAAATTGTCTTATTGAAAGATCCTGCTATAAACTTTAAACAACTGAGTCCAAAGTGTTGACTTTTTGTTTTGCAGATGTTATTGTAGTTTCTCCTGAGGTGGTAAATGCCACTAGATCAGGTAATCTCATTTCTGTTGAAACACTGGACTTTCTGGTTCATCATGAAACTTCAGAGGCTGCAAGGTGGACTAATTCTAAGTATTATGTATAGATTTGGTCTAGGTCTGAATTATTTCGGTATTGAAGCTAATACACAACTGGTCGCAATATCACTGTTGGATGCAGTGGTGTTGCATGGGAAGCTTCTTCAGTCAAAGCAGTAACCGGATTCAACTCCTTGCTGGGATACTTTTTAATTTGGACAAATACAGTAGCACACTGGTGTTTTAAGAATACAAATAGATGTTTTAACTTTCTCTTACTGTTTATTAATAGAGAAGAATGTGAATTGGAGGCAATTCCTATAAAACACAGCTTTTATTTTGCAGCTGATATAAGCAATGGTGCTGTGAAGAAGGAGGCTTCCACGAAAGAGGTAGCAAGAATATGGATAAATGATATTAAAATGAGAAGTTTTTCCCCTACTATGGTAAGTAGTAGAAATAGTTAAATTTGCCAAATGTATATTTTACTGACCACACCTCCCTGTGACTAATTTTGGTAGTTACTCATATCTGCCTTTTGTGGGGTGAAGTTAACCGAGTGCATCTGTTTGTTCATAAGGTTAGTTTCTCCACTAGATGGATACTTGGTTAAATGATTAAAACCAACAGCTGTGTAGAGCAGGCTACCTGTATAATAAATAACAATTCCAAGAAATTATTGTCCTTAACAGAACCTCATCATGTGGATAAAGGGTGTGCTCAGTGCACGCTGATAAGCATATCACTTTGTGATGTAAGACATCTTTAAAAATATCCCTATTCATGTGACTAGAAATGAGGAAGTCAGAAGACTTTCTCTAGCATGGCTGACCTGGTCAGTTTGATTCAAGATGTAATTTGAGCGCGAACACTATAAAATGCTAACTTATCGATCAAGATGACAGTTTAAAATGGATAACACTCGGATTTCAGAGAGTACTGGATAGAACTGTGGTTACTGTAACTGTTCCCTGAAGCTGTGAACTTACGTAATGAATGCAGACATGCAGGAGACTCCATGGGAGCACTTGAAAGTTGGGTTTTGGCCATTAACTGTTGTGCTTTCAAGGCAGTTTTCTTTAAGTCAGTTTGGATTTAATATGCTGTAAGAAGCGTTTCTTTTTTCACTCCACTTACATGAGTTTGGAATACTTTCCTTGTTAAGGAAAGGAAGTTTTCCTCCTGTGCGTCATTAAAGGGTTGTTCAGAGTGTAATATCTACAGTTGGGTCTAGTTTTCCCAGCTGCTCACTGGTTCACATAGTACGTGTGTTAAAACATTCAAATGCAAGTTTGTGCTCATTTCATATGTTAATTTGCAGAATATAGAGTATGAGCATTGTGCTGTTTGACTAATGCACGTGTTTCTCTGTTGTAGAAAGTGCCAGCAGTAAAAGAAGAGGAGGAACCTGAGGAAGAAGATGAAGAAGAAATGGGCCATGCAGAAACTTATGCTGAGTATATGCCAATAAAACGTACGACCTCATGGTTTTTTTACATGAAAAGGCTGAAATGTTTTGTGAGCTCATTTGTTGCTCACTCTTCTGCAGTTACTAGCACCAAAAACCAGATAGGTTACTACTGAATCAAAGGAAAATGACCTGGATTTGTTGTGGGTTTTTCTAGGAGATTTTTCTCTCTTATAGTATTTTGGTTTGGAAGGTATGCAAATTTCTTTAATAGAAAAGGCGTTCTTTAGTGTATCTTTGAGCAGTACTTGCTTCAGATTTGTGAGCTCTTTCTTTACCCATGTAAAGATGGTGTGTGCCTCAGCACAGGGAATTTTGCAAAGGAATTAAGTGATCACTTAAGAATCTAGTTTGAGTTTTCTGGTGTACCCAAAGCACATTCTTCCTTCGTTGTTCCTGACTGACTTCAGAGCTGTTTAAAACAAAAAAGTGAGTATTTTACTGCTGTTAATGGCCATCTCCTCTTTATTTTTTCTCCTCTTTATTGTAATGAGCGACAAAAAGCTGTTATCTTGTTTCAAAGGTAAGTGGCTGACCTACTGTAAAAGCAAGGCAAAAAATTTTGTGTGGAGTTCGTAGCTAAATGGTTAATTTTTATTGTCACTGATGAGCTCTGTCAGCAATTAAACCATGTCTGGTCTCAATCTTTTCTCATACTGCTTAAAACCAGTACTATATAAATAGAGTGAAGAATGTTGCTTTTGTGATTCTGGCATCTTGAGGCTGCCTCTGGCCTTTTGGGAAGGCAAGGTTCAGACTGTTTCTTCTCAAGCATGTCAAGTACACAAATACTTCAATTTTCTGTAACCAAATTTTATCTAGTTTCATAAAAAATAGGGGAAGGTGGTGAAAATAGAAACAAATCTAAGATAGCAGTTCTTCAGATTCAGGTTAATGTATTCCTTTATGTGATGCAGTTTAACTCTTGACATACTGTTGCAACAAAATGTGGTGGTTCTTGCCTTTGCAACAGACAATTGTAATTTGTTTTGGTAAATCTAGTAATGACAGTACTGTACTATAGTTTCATCTTCCTTCTTCCTTTTCAACCAGTAAAAATTGGTCTACGTCACCCTGACCCGGTAGTGGAAACCAGCTCATTATCCAGTGTAACTCCTCCTGATGTGTGGTACCAGACATCAATATCAGAAGAAACAATTGATAGTGGCTGGTTGTCAGCTCTGCAGCTTGAAGCAATCACTTATGCAGCCCAGGTACGGGAGACATTAGTACAGCTTAAAAGCTAACACAGAATTTAAGAAGAAAACCTGTTCTCTGACAAGTGCAGCTATGTCAGTTTTATAAAGCAATAAGAGCTTAAAGGTTTGAGGTGCATTAGAAGGCATCAGGTAAGCTTCAGATAAATGTGAGGTAATGCACCTAGAAAAGCTTTGTCTAAGCCACTTCCATGATGCTGATCTCAAACTGTCTTAAAATGCAGGAAGGACCTCTTAGTCATTACTTTTATCTCTCTGGAATAAGTTAATGGCTGCAGTAGCAGCTGGTTAGGAAAGTCAACACTGGCATCACTGGGACAGGCTTGGAGAGCAAGACTGGGTGTTATTTTGCTTCTGTATTAAACTTCAGTGGCCCACATGAGATGTTGTCCTTGCAGCACTGTGTCAGAGAGGAAGGTGGTGGTAGAAGACAGCTAAAATGGTCACAGGAGGCAATAAGGTGCCTCATGAGAAGACTAATGAGGCTGGGGCACTTTGGGCTACAGAGGAGAAAAATTAAGGGGCATGAAATCTAGTTTTATATAACCAAGAAGGCAGTGAAATCCCACAAAGAAAGAACAAAGCAGAACTTGGTGAAACTGCTAGGAAATCGATTAAAATGGGTAGAAGAATACATCTTCACATAGGCAGTGGATATCTGGGTTTTGCTGCTACAAGAGGCTGTGGAGGGGCATACAAGTGGGTTAAAAAAAGGCATTCAGTGTAGTAGTAGGCACTAAAAGAACTACAGGTGTATACAGCAGTTTTACAGCAGTTGTAGGTGCTGAAGGGGATGGTGGATCACATAAAGCAGTCCATAAGCTTATATGCTCTCCCTAAATAAAATCCTTTCTTTCTGCTGTCAGGAGGCTGCTTGGCTGGGTGGACCACTGGTCTCATCCCATAGGATGTTTATGTTTGCTTATTTGTGACAATCCACAGTGATGTGTTCTGGAGAATGGGTACAAGTTTTTTGTTCTTTCTCCTACAGCAACATGAAACATTCCTGCCCAATGGAGACAGAGCTGGATTCTTGATAGGTGATGGTGCTGGTGTAGGAAAAGGAAGGACCATAGCTGGAATCATCTATGAAAATTACTTGTTAGGCAGAAAAAGAGCAGTCTGGTAAGTGTGTCAGGATTTGTCAGAGCAGACACTGTAGTGACTGTAGTACTTAAATTCAGTGTAATTTGTCTTCTGACGTGTTCTAGCAAGTGCTTTCTAAACAACTACTGTAACTTATGGAATATATGCCTTGTTTTGTATCTTCAGGTTTAGCGTGTCAAATGATCTGAAATACGATGCTGAAAGAGATTTGAGAGATATTGGAGCAAAAAACATACTGGTTCATTCATTAAACAAGGTGTGGAAACTTTTTACTATGTACAGTTGAGGCAAAACTTTAGGTACGCTTGTGTGACAAGTTGTGCATGTTGACTTTTAAGAGCAAGAATGTACTAATTTCAATACATTTGCTGTGTAGGTCTTGTTTGACAGGCTTTAATCTTGTGGAGAACCAAACAGTGCTTGAAGTTAATCATGTAAATAGGCCCTATTGTAGGATTAAGTCTTAGCATATGGTGGTTTCTGAAATACTGCTGAAGCCACTGTTGCTATTACTAGTATTTTGTAAAGTTGGAAGTATTCTTTAAGTCTTTAGACTTACAGCATTTGCATTTATTCCTTTCTATCACCCAGCACACATTTTATATGTGCTACATTTTGTGTGTAATACTTGAATAATGGGCTTGCTCAGTAACTTGTTAAAGCAGCAGTGGCATGTGCGGTTAGTTTTGGTGACTCTTCTCAGGATTAGCCACTTAGATAAATTGTGAAGTGTGATTACTGGTTGAATTTACTGAACTTTGTTTTAAGTTAATACTTTTTCTTTGAGAAGTCTTAATTTCTAAAATACTACTGAATACTTTCTAAAATACCAGAAAGCTTTAGAAATTGTCATTTATAGTGATAGCTATAAATGCACTTGACCTATTACCTCTAAGGCATGCATTGAAACTAAAATCTTAATTGCATTTAAGGAAACCATGTAGTCAAAGAATGTGGCTGTTAATCTTTTGAGGCCTCAGAGCTAGTGTTCCATAAGTACATATTTAAGTAAGGCCCTGCATAACCCGTTAACCACATGACCATATGCCAACCATGCCGTCATCATGATGTAGGGATACAGGTGGTTCAAAGTGTATATACCTTTCCATTAGGATCACCAGCATCCCTTAATCATGTAGTGGGTAGGATCTCTTCTGAATAATTCCTGTAATTTCTTATCTTTTTATTGCAGTTCAAGTATGGGAAAATTTCTTCCAAACATAATGGAAGTGTGAAGAAAGGGGTAATCTTTGCTACCTACTCTTCTCTTATTGGTGAAAGTCAGTCTGGTGGTAAATACAAAACCCGATTAAAGCAGCTTCTTCACTGGTGCGGTGAAGACTTTGATGGAGTTGTATCCTTTATCTGGAGTTCAGTTGATTGTAACCAGATTGCTCTTTATGCTTGCATCCCTAAAGATACTCTTGTTCTTTTATTTGTTGGCATTTTTAAGTGGTGTTCTTTGTTCCTCACAGTAATCAATTGTGTGCATGCTCTGACATTAGACTTGAAGCTTTACAAACCTCGTGCCAAATCTACCGTCGTATTGTTGCCACACAACTCTTATACAAGAGTGAAGCTTCTTATAAAGAGTACATAAAATACAAGTGTGATATTTAAGAACCTTTAAGCTTACACTGAAATTTTCTCCAGTGAGTTCTTAAAATTCTGAGTACTGACCACATCTTAAAGAGCTCAAGTGTTGGTGACTGTGCTCTTAAGTACTTCCTAGCTAAATATTTTTCCCAAGGTGTTTAGTGAAAAAATATGACCAGCATCTTTGAGTTTATCATTTACTGCTGCTACCTCTTGTGATTACCAGATTTCTGGTTTAGCTGGGGAGCCAAGCTTTTTCCTTAATTACAGTTCAGATTGTATTCGATGAGTGTCATAAAGCAAAGAATCTGTGTCCTGTTGGTTCCTCAAAACCAACAAAAACAGGTCTGGCTGTATTGGAACTTCAGAATAAACTTCCAAAAGCCAGGGTTGTTTATGCCAGTGCCACAGGTATGCACTACTTGGTTTGCATTAAATGTCTCTGTATGCTTTTACTGGCGCTGGTACTGAGTGTGTTCTTCTCCTAGGTGCATCTGAGCCAAGAAATATGGCATATATGAACCGTCTTGGAATATGGGGTGAAGGAACTCCTTTTAGAGAATTCAGCGATTTTATTCAGGCTGTTGAAAGAAGGTAATGTTTCAAAGAGCTATAGCAAGAACACATATGATTGACTATGCTTTCCAGTTCCTTTGTCTTCACTCACTCCTAGTCCTCTGCAGACTTGTCCTGTCACACTAATAACTTTACTTTTCTGCTAGATTTAGAAGCTGGAGTCAGTTTATTTTATTTAGTGAAAAATGGGTGTTTCTCTTGCACTCAGAAAAGTCTGAGTTCTTTAGAGGCTTGCTGGGAAAATAGCTCTCTTAAAATGTGGGTGTTATGCAATGAAAATACCTTGCTCATCATGAAATCACATTGTGTGTACCGAGTGTGCTCAGTTGATGTTTCACTATATGCAGAAGCCCTCTAATGCTTATGCATTCAGCTTAGGCAGTTGAACAGGAAGAAGTCTTGCTCTTATGTTTTCTGGCGTAAGAACCTAGTTCAGGAAGATTATGCATGCTATTGCAAGGTGCTTTGTATTTTAGAGCTTATTAAAAGAACTAAATGTGAGCGGTTAATAGAAAATGCAGTTGCTACATTCTTTTGTAGGTGAGCATCTTAATATATTACGTTTTGCCGCCTTAAAAAGAATTCTAAACACTTCAGAATGCTGCAGTGGAGCTTAGTATGCATCTTCCTGTGTAGCATCTACATGATGCATGACTTTTCTAGACTGTGCAAGTGTAGTCTTCACTTCATTACTGAGCACATATTAAATGAGCAATAATGAAATTACAGGCCCAAGCTTGTAAGCTAGCTCTGCAGTTGACTTCTGTGCTCTCAAGGTATTGCTGAAGGTGTGTTGCTGTTGAGGAGGATTTAAGTTACCTACTAGCTTAGTTATTTTCATACCACCATAAATCTGAATAGCTTAATACAGTTTATTGTTTTAAGTGTTCATTGGAGTTTATAAAATTGCAATGCCAGATTTTGTTATATATACTTTTGGGCCAACAAAACTATCCAGTTACAGTTTAAGGTACTGTCTCCTAGTGCATGCTAGGGGAAAAGTAACTGCTAAGTGTTTATATCTCTTGGGATACACTTAATAATCACAGGGCAGGAATGTAGTTTTACATGACAGCTAAATTTCAAGTACCCCTGATTGGATGTGTTTAACAAAGCAGTATTAATGGTTTTGGAAACGTATTCCTTCACATTTGTAAGCATGTTATTTTCTTTTAAAGCACTTCAGTAATTTTGGTTTGTGGTTTTGTTTTGTTTTTTTTTAAATCCTTGCTCTTGACAATTCTAATATTGACTTAATTTATTCCTTTATTTTAGAGGTGTCGGTGCCATGGAAATAGTTGCTATGGATATGAAGCTGAGAGGAATGTACATAGCAAGACAGTTGAGTTTTTCAGGTGTAACTTTCAAAATTGATGAAGTTCTGCTTTCACAGGAATATGTTAAAATGTACAATAAATCTGTGAAACTGGTAAGTGTGCTCTTTTAAATTTGCTTTCTGTATTGAGTTCTGAGAGGTTGAAGTTACTTGGTTTAAACTTGATTGCTCCTGAAACGGCCTTCTCTGAGATTGGCATGGCATCTTGTCTCTGCAGAAAGAGTTCTCCATTTAAGACTTGGCAAAGGCTGTTAATTCTTGTTCTGAGTTATGAAAGCTGCATCTTCCAGTATCTACCAAATCCACTGCCTTCTAGTAGTACTTCAGAGTTTGCTCATTGTTGCTCTTCTGCTCCCCTATTAGTTGTATTTTCGTGCTCCAGTCCTCCCCCTTAGGCAGCTGAGCTGAGAACAAGCTGCAAAACGTTAGACAGGCTGCATGCTCTTCTTCATTGAAGTGGTATGGTGGAGTGGTGCTTGTAGTTAAACAGAGCAGGGTGATAGTTTTAATGATGTGGCAGATCAAATCTAAAGCATTGAAGCTTTGATTCCCTTATAATGTTTGTTCACCTGCAGGTTATGTTCTCGTGTTGTTCTTAATTGTTTTGTCCATATGCTAAGCTGAATGTCTTTCTCTGGAGTGCCCATTCATAGAATCATGGAATAAAAATAATTATTCCTTGGATAAAGATTAAAATAAGCAGGGTCTTTACCTGCTTAAGAGGTGTTTAAGCATAACTTAATTCATGTTGTGTGGCTACCAGAATGAAACTTCAGACTTGACAGGTACAGAGCAGCTTTTAAAACAGCACTTTCTTAGGGATGTTGTTTAGGAGAATTGCTAAGCTTGTGTCCAGGGCTTACTTTATCTGGAAACAACTGCTATAACATAGTGTTGTAGAAATGAAGACAGTGGTTTTTTTCTCTTCTTGGAATCTTGCTTTGTACTTAATTAAGGGCAGTGTTCTTTGCGCCCTTAACTGGAATGTATTCATGGAGAAACTGGATAATTAGAAAATACTGTGTATGTTTGCACTGTTAGTAATGTAAATGTAGCTGCTTTTCATTATGAGAGTAATTATCTTCTGAGTTTACTAAGCTTAGCTATGGTTTTT
This sequence comes from Psilopsiagon aurifrons, assembly GCA_025447955.1. Classification (NCBI taxonomy): domain Eukaryota; kingdom Metazoa; phylum Chordata; class Aves; order Psittaciformes; family Psittacidae; genus Psilopsiagon; species Psilopsiagon aurifrons. The sequence continues at coordinate 52,435 of JAOEHY010035807.1, forward strand.
GTGAGCTTTGTTTGATGTATTCTGAGTTTCCTTGTCTTGCAGTGCCATAGCACTGTAACTTTAAACTCCTGTCTTTATTTGGCTATTAAACAATGTACCTGTGTAGCCTTGAAATGTGACGTGCAAAGCCATTAACATTTTCTTCCTCAGTGGGTCAGTGCTAGAGAGAGGTTTCAGCAAGCAGCAGACCTTATTGATGCAGAACAACGAATGAAGAAGTCCATGTGGGGTCAGTTTTGGTCAGCTCACCAGAGATTCTTCAAGTACCTTTGCATAGCATCTAAAGTGAAGAGGGTGGTGCAGCTGGCTCGGGAAGAAATCAAGAATGGGAAGGTGAGTTGATCAAGGCCTATATTTAAATGCCTTTGTTAAATGTAAAGCTATTGGATTTTTATTGTTTAATACAAGTATCTTCAGACACAGTAGTATCCATAGTAGCATGGTTTTGTACTCTATGGTATTGAAGCTATTTAATGAGCAGGAATTCAGACAAAGGCTTACAAGTCAGCGATCATATTAACGATGTCTTGTGTTGTCTTATCCTTCAGTGTGTTGTGATTGGCCTGCAGTCAACAGGAGAAGCAAGAACATTAGAAGCTTTGGAGGAAGGTGGTGGAGAACTGAATGACTTTGTTTCTACAGCAAAGTAAGCCTGAAGTCTTCGAACTGTTCTTTACGAAACTAACTTTAATCCAGTTTAGTGTGTTTCTTCTTTCATGTATAAAGCAAGCATCAGTGCACGGAAACTTGGGGGTACCTTTAGCACCAAAGTTCTTAAGCTGCCCATACATAAATCTGACAGTATTGCTCAAGTGGAACCATTGGTTAGTTGCTGGTTCTGCTGGCATTCTGAAACGGTGTTCTCAGGTGTGAACAGCTGGTCCTGTTCTGCTCAAACTGGGAGGAGGGGAAGGCTTGCCAAGTGTACACTGAAAAATGAGTTACAATCACGTCTTCCTTCTTCTGTCAGATGAGCCAGATCCAGTCCTGAGAGCACCTTGCTGAAGATCTTAATTTATTAAGTTAATCTGTCATTTAAACTTTAAGCAATAAAAAAATGGCAGTAGCAATACCATTTGATACCAAAGATTTATTTAACAAGCTAAAAGTGACAGTGCTGTAAAATAAATGTCTCCTACTTTTAAGGTGACAGATACAGCAATATGGGTGATAATTGTACAGACTCCTTGTGTAATAGCATTCACAAGGAATAATTCTTCAGAGAAGCCAAGCAAGCTGTGAAATTTTACAGGCTTCTGCTTTAAGTAAATGCAAATTTGACTGAAGGATCCTTTTTTTCTTACACAGAGGAGTATTCCAGTCTCTTATTGAAAAGCACTTTCCAGCTCCTGACAGGAAGAAGCTGTTTAGCTTGTTGGGAATTGACTTGACTGCTCAAAGTAATAACAATTCACCCAGAGACAGCCCTTGCAAGGAGAACAAAATAAAGAAACGGAAAGGTAATGCTTAAGTTCCTACTCTACTGCCAGAAAATAGGAGTTTCAGAGCTGCCTAAGAGTGAACTGTGAAAAATAGAGGAATGCAAATATGAGTATAATCATTCATGAAAGAGCATGTATTGCAAGTTTGTTACAAGACTTAAGTTAGAAACTTCCATTGACAGGTGTTTAAACCTCTGCTGAAGCATTCTAACCTGTAAATTCTGGTTACTACTTCGCTCAGAATTGGGTTGATGTAGTATGTGGGTGTATCCCCAAATACCCTGCAAGTGTAAGACCGCTTCCTAAGGCAGTTACACAAATGATCGCTTTCTTTGAGGCTCCCTAAAGAGATGCCTGAATCACCTCCCTTCCCAAACTGATTATGTTCTTATTGTGAAGGAGGTTATAATAAAAAGAGAGTTCCTAAGTCTTAGATTCTTTTAAGCATTTATATTTTCAGAAGCAGAATATTTTTCTAGTTTGTGTGCAGTGGAGGTAAAACAAGTCTCAGAAGTCAGCTACAAGGTCTTAACTAACTTTCCTTTTCTTCTGGGGTGATAATGGAATTAGGTGAAGAAATAAGCAGAGAAGCAAAAAAAGCTCGCAAAACAGGTGGCCTTGCAGGTAGCAGCTCTGATGAGAGTGAAAGTGAGTCTGATGCTTCAGACAATGAAGAAAGTGACAATGAGAGCTCCAGGTTTTTGAGTTCTGGAGATGATGATGACTTCAACCCGTTCAGAGATGAATCCAGTGAAGATGATGAAGATGGTAAGACAGTTTTAAGTGTTTCATCGAGCAAGTAGCTGTACTTGCAGACAGTAAGCATAAAATCTTGCCTGACAATTTCAATGAGCTGAAGCTAAGTGCTTGATAAGCATGCAGTTTAATTCTAATGAGACTGGAATTGGTACTAGAATGTTGATTTGCATCTTCTGTAAGTAGATTTTACGCACTGGAGTTCTGACTTCTGTAATGAGAGTGGTTTTTCAAGGGAAAGGATAGGGTATTTATCTGTAAAGGCTCAACTTCTTAAAAATAACTTTATTTAACTTCAGATCCCTGGTTAATTAGAAAAGAGCATAAAAAGAATAAAGACAAGAAAAAGAAGAAAAGCATAGACCCAGATTCTATTCAAAGTGCCTTACTAGCTTCTGGTCTCGGATCAAAACGACCTAGCTGTTTTACTTCCACCGTTGGTACCACCACCTCTAGTACCAACATGTCGGGTAAGAATAAGTTTCTCTGACATTGATTCTCTTAGCAGTTAGGCAGTGAAATTTCTAACTCTTGAAGAGTCTGTCTTAAAATTCCAGCCAACAGCAACACAAACAGCAGCTTTGTAACAAGCCAGGATGCTGTCGAAAGGGCTCAGCAAATGAAAAAAGAACTGCTTGATAAACTGGAAAAGCTGGCTGAAGATCTTCCACCAAATACACTGGATGAGCTTATAGATGAACTGGGTGGTCCTGAAAACGTTGCAGAGGTAGGCTGGCGTTCGCATGTAGAAAAACTTGATGTTTTGCTTTCTACAGCAGGCATACATTATCTGGCTGCAGTAAATCCTCCCTCAAGGTTTCATGTGTCCTACGTATCTATTAAAGAGAACTTGTTTATCAGTTTTAGTAATCTCGCAGGACTTAAGTACAGGTTGCTTTGAATGCCTCTGAATTAAAGAGGAACTTGAAGATAGTATTAGAATACAGAGAGGACCTCTGAATAGGTTAACAGGTTAATTCTGAGAGTGATAGTTTCTGCTTGGGTAAATCATACTAGCTTCTTTGCTTTGGAGTAGTATATTTCTCTGGCTGTAGTCAATTTGAAGCTGATGTATGTAACATAGAAGGCAGCTTTAGGTCGTCTTCCTAGGCAATGAAGATTAAGAACCTGTATAATAAAACTACGTTAGTGAAAAGCCTCATGAATTACTATCTTTTTCTCCATAACTTTAGGAACGTGTCTTCAAGCTGCCTGTCTGTCATGTAGAAATACCATTGTGATTTAAAAGACCCTGTTAAAATCAATGACAGTCTCAGCTGTCCGTTTAGTTTCTTAGTACTCTCAATGAGTCCCTTATAGACTGCAGTGTATACTACTATATGATTTCTACATAGATATGCTTTGTTAAGCTTTTGATTCCCTGAGTTACCTTTAAATAAACGTACCATAAAGCAGATAATGCCATCAACCAAAAATAATGGAGGTTCTCTAATGCAGTTTTGCACTTGGAGTAAATCTATTTTAAGGCTGGTGTATGAATAAATAGCATCATTTTTGAAGTTTTTGGTCATGTAGGAATTTTGGTGTTGCCATAACAAACTTGTGTTCCCTTTATTTGTAAAGATGACGGGCCGCAAAGGGAGAGTCGTGAGCAATGATGATGGCAGCATATCTTACGAGTCAAGATCTGAACTTGATGTGCCTGTTGAAATTCTGAACATCACAGAAAAGCAGAGGTTCATGGATGGAGATAAGGTAATCCTTAAATACCACTTAAAATACCTTTGCCAGATGCTGTAGTGACACTGATTAAGTTATTCAGGTTTTGGTTCTACCGTTTTCTCACTGATTTATTTGGTTTTGGTACTCTGAAGTAGTAGAAAGCATTTTCTGTTCACTGTTGTGGTGTTTGTTTTTCAATCAGTACATTGAGTAGTGCTAATACAGGGCTGCAGCATGCTTTCAAGGTCAGGCTGTAGTTTGGGTGGCCACAAAAGTCTGTGCTTAAGGTGTGTACACATGTACCAAACCGAAAGCTTTAAGCTGGTCTTGTTAAACAGCCTGTGTTTAAGAAGAAGATAAACCCTCCACGTTTTTGTGTTTCTTTTATCTGGAGTACTGTGTACCCCTGCTTCCAGCAGGAAATAATGAGATTGAGAAGTGGGGAAAACCACTGAGTGACTTGATCTGAGAAAGCTTTCAGTGAGGGGCTGGGGGCAGACGTGGAGGTTGTTTAATTCTGGGGAGAGGCACAGCTTTTGTCCTTTGCATTGCACTCTGAAAGAAAATGCTGACAGGAATAATGGTAGAACTGAAGGAGGTGGGGAAAAAACACAAACCTTTCCTGTGGTCCATTTGGGATGTGCTACCACCAGAGGGCAAATCAAGTAAATGTAACTGTTGCACTGAACTTCTGTGGGCTGTTTTTACACTTCAGAGTGAATACTGTGACTTGTGCACAGTCCAAACCTTTACATTCTTTCAAGGCAAATGTGTTCAAATGGTTGTATCCTCTTTCTTTGTAGTGTCAGCAGCAACATCTTGTGTTCTGTGTTGCTTGCTTTCAGAGCAAAGCTCCCCGTGCCCCTCCCCTTTTCTTTCTGAAGTGCAAGCCAACATCAGAGGAAGCTGCCCTTTGGAATGGCAGGGCTGCAGCGTGCTGCCTTTCTTCATTTGCACAGAAAGGTGTTGCTGAAAAGTAAAGTGGAAACCACTCCTTTCACTCAAATTTGTTAGCATTTCAAGCTCTGATAAAGGGAATGAGACTTCTCCCCTTCCCCCTTTCTTCTTGCAATAGGAAGTCCAGTAACAGTGAAACCATTCCAGACCCGTGTTGGTAGTGATTGTACAATTAAATGGTTTTGACATGGAAAACTGAAGCTTGATTTTTGCCTTATTGGGAACTAACAACTCCTTTCTTGATAAAAGAACATTGCCATCATCTCGGAGGCTGCCAGCTCTGGTATATCGTTGCAAGCAGACCGCAGAGCTAAGAATCAGAGACGGAGGGTTCACATGACTCTGGAATTGCCGTGGAGCGCAGATAGAGCAATACAGCAGTTTGGTAAATACCCTTTTTTGTCTCCTTTCCCTAGCAACCTCAGTAGCTGAATTTACTGCTAAATCATAGAAAATAAGATTACTTAAGGACCCTTCCAATCTCCTTTATCCATGAACAGAATCAGCTTTCAAGACTATCAGCTATGACTGCAAAGCTTTGAAAGAAACTTAGCAAACAGACTCGCACTGCAGCTCAGGGTTTTGCTGTGTATCAGGTGTCTTTATGAAAGCTGACACAACTGTAGAGCGTTTCTGTACAGCCTCCTGTTGGCCTCATAGTTTATCAGAAATATTCAGTGAAGTGGAACCTCTCTAATGTATGTGCTTCTACTTAATAATCCAGGAAGAACTCACAGATCGAACCAAGTGACTGCTCCAGAGTACGTGTTCCTCATCTCCGAGTTGGCAGGAGAGCAAAGATTCGCATCTATCGTTGCAAAAAGACTGGAGAGTTTGGTAAGATTGTTTCAAGAAATCTGATCCTTCATTAGAGAAAATGCAGCTTGAGTTTTTCTTTTTTTTGGGTTTTCAAGTTTTCTTAAAACTTGATTTAATAACAAAGATGTGTCTTTACAGGGAGCCCTCACCCATGGGGACAGACGGGCTACAGAGACTCGAGACCTCAGCAGATTCAATTTTGACAACAAGGTGATGGTTCTTCTTCAGTCTGAAAGTTCATGCTGTGTTATTCCATACATCACAGATGACCTGTTGAGGAGGGACTTCTTTCATCTCCTGTGAAGTGTTTCTTGATAGGAGGCCTCTTTCTGACATAGCAGCAAGCATTCTTAGTTCTGTTTGCCGAGGAACGGAACGCAGATGTGTGTACATTTCTGTATTAACAATCCAAGTCTTAAGCGAACGGTCTGTGTCCTTTCAGTCATAACTTACAAATTAAGACTGGGCTGTTTATAGAGTGTAGTTTAAAACTGGGGAGCTAATAACCAGTTCCTTTGCTACTGCAGTGGAAACAACATTGTGAATTACAAATTCTTGTTAAACCTTGTGTGCTTGGGCTGAGGCACAGACGCTGGGTCGGATTGTTAGAGCAACTTTCCTTTTCTTGCGCAGTATGGCAGAAACGCTTTAGAGATTGTTATGAAATCCATTGTGAACTTGGACTCGCCAATGGTCTCACCTCCTCCTGATTTTCCTGGAGACTTCTTCAAAGGTAACTATAATTCACTGGGTGTAATTGCTCCCTTTTGATCTCCAGTATGCAGAAATGCAAATCATTCTCGAGATCAGCTGGCCCAGGTAGGCTCTCACTGCATGTTATTCTTACACGTGATGTTTGAATATTGAAGTCGTCTATGAAACAAGATACATGAGCTCTCAGTGTAAGGTGTGTTCTGTATCTGTTTGGCCAGAGTATTAAAGGCAGTTTAACTCCATTTTCTTCACTTTCCTGTTATCTGTTGCAGTATCTTGTTCTGTTACCTCCTTTACAGGGCCATTAGTACTTTTCTCTACCTGTGTGCTTCCTGGAAGGACCGAAGTGAAGTTCTGCCTTGCTTATTGGTGTATTGGGTAGAAATTGCATGTAATGGTTTTGAGGGGTGTCAGAAGTTTTGGAATTAGGTCCTGAAACCAGATTGCTAAACAAGCTGTCCCTTCACTTCTGTACTTTAAAATGGCAAAGTAGCTGTGATTTAACATCTTTCTTCCCTAGATGTCCGTCAGGGATTGATTGGCGTAGGCTTGATAAATGTAGAAGACAGATCTGGAATCCTTACGCTTGATAAAGGTATTTGTGTGTTTAATGTATCTTTAGAATGTTGCTAGGAATACTGTGTATCACGATAGTGGTTCCCAGCAATAGAATTGAAGTTGTAACCATCTAAAAAGTGACTTTTGGGGAAAACTTCAGAATGTTTTCCTCCTTTCTGAACAAATGGATTTAATTCCTCTTTTTCAGACTTTGAATACTTACTGAGAGCTTGTTGTCAGCAAACTTGATTGCTATTGACCTAATCTGTGTATTTCTTACTCCTTTTTCAGATTATAACAATATAGGGAAGTTTCTGAACAGAATTCTTGGCATGGAAGTCCATCAGCAGAATGCTTTATTCCAGTACTTTTCTGACACGTTAAGTGCAGTTATTCAAAATGCTAAAAAGAATGGAAGATACGATATGGGCATCTTGGGTGAGTAAATTGGTTTATCAGTACTCTTCTGTACTTCAGTAAGAGCAGAGAAACAGAATAACTCTATTCTTTCCTTTGAAGATTTGGGCTCTGGGGATGAGAAAGTGAGAAAGGCAGATGTTAAGAAGTTCTTAACTCCCGGATATTCTACCTCTGGACATGTCGAACTATACACAGTAAGTTAAGTCTGTTGTCTTCGTAGGAACTAATAACATTTGCTTGCCAATAGGGTTTTTTAAAACATGGCAGTTGGCTAAGAGGGGAGGTTCCTGGCCTTTCACAGGGCAATATTTGGTTCTATGGTTCTTTAGTTCCTGTGTCTGTGACTGTTTCAAAGTCTGTTCCTATTCAAATCCCCCTGCGTGGCTCTCTTCCATAGATCAGTGTGGAGAGAGGAATGTCTTGGGATGAAGCAACTAAGATCTGGGCAGAACAGACAGGTCCAGATGATGGATTTTATTTATCACTACAGGTAAGATTCTTCTGTCTCTTGGATTCTGTCTAGAGGTTTCTGGGGGCTAACCCAATACACTGTCTCTTCAAATTAATTATTGCTCAGTTCTGCAAAATGCTTTCAGTGTTACATTAGAATTCATGTTAAATTTGTTTCTAACACTCATTATAGAGCATTCCTTTTTAGCTGCTCAAGGTGTTTTCTGATGGCAACGCGAGCCCAAATTAATAGCTTTTACTTAAATCTGCATGAGGAAACCAGATGGTCTCGCTGCAAGGAAGAGTTGTAAGGCTAATGTAGATTTAGGGGTATTGTCTTCTAAAGGTGTCCTTATAATTACTGGTTGTCTTACTGAGCACACACACATGTGCTATTACTCTGAAGAGCACACTATAGAATCACTTAAGGCAGATACTGTCAGCATGTTAAAGTCTTTGGTTTTTTTCTTTCCAGATAAGAAATAACAAGAAAACTGCTATTCTAGTAAAAGAAGTGAATCCTAAAAAGAAGCTTTTTTTAGTATACAGACCAAATACTGGGAAACAACTCAAACTAGAAACATGTGCAGACCTGAAGAAGAAATACAAGAAGGTAACCATTAAAATTATGTTGGTTTTAAACTTAAAGTTTGAAAAGAAATATAAGGACTTCCTTATTCTGGTATTTATGTGTCCTTCTGGCAAGTCAAAAACTAGGCTTATTTTTCCAGAGTGGAGCTTGTAAATGGGTCTTTTTAAGCAGGTTTATGTGGTTACTGCATTCCTGTATCCAAAGCATTCTGAATATAAATAATACGTGGTATAGTAATGGAAAATGAGGGGGGGTTAGGGTCTGGCAAGGAGAAGCCTTACTTCTATGTAAGGTGTACAAACATGCTCTTAAATAAGTAGCTATGTGCAGTGTATTCTAAGCAACAAATCTGAGTCTTCAGCTGATGTTTGCTGCTGGTGTTTTAAATACTGTAATGCATTATTAGAGGGGGGAAAGATACCTTAACACTAAAACAGTTTTATGTGTGTTTTTGTTTTGCCTAAGTCTTGATGTGTTCCACTTCATTGTTATGCCTGCTTTGACTTTTCCAGGTACCTTCTGAAGATGCTCTGCCACACTGGTTGGAGCAGTACAACTCTTCTGCGGATACCTGCACTCATGCTTATTGGTTAGTATTTGTTTGCACACAGATACTTAAACTGTTCACCTAAACTACCTCTGTCCTTCTATTACTCATGTGAAATCTTGTGTTTCTTGTCCTATGACCAGTCAAGTGACTCCACTTTTGAGTGGAACATGCTTTGCACTTGCCCTTAGGGTGCTAATATATGTATGTTAGACGAGTATGATTTATACATTAGCATTCCAGTAGAAGTATAATGAAATTAGCTTGTGCTTGAAGTATTACTGTGGTAGGATAGTTCAAGTGTTATCTGGGGGAGATTTATTTATTTATACTTCATATTTATTATATTTATATATAAATTGATATATTTATTGATATTCTATATATTTATAAATAAATACTTTATACTTCACATGGAGATGAGCTGTGTGTCAGAAACAGCCTTTCTTGTGCTACCTCCTGTGTTTCTGAACTCAGCAGCTGTCTTAGTTCCTGAGGAACAGCATAACGGGTAGAAGTTTCAGGTTAATACTGGAGTTTCTGAAAGGTGCTGATCAAACATCAGTTTCATAGCACTTGTCTGTGCACTCTAAAGATGTGGTCTCAAATTCTCAGGGCTTTACCATTAGAGGCATGCTGTAGATAAGGTATCCTTCCCTTAATGTGAACTTGCAGCCTTTGCTCAACTCCGCATACATGTTAAATAACTTGAAGTCTCATTTTGAAGTGAATTGGATGTTTTCTGTTTGCAGAATTCTTTTGAAAGCTTATTTTCCTCTCTACTCTAGGAGAGGCAATTGTAAGAAGGCAGGCTTGGGATTAGTTTGTGAAGTGGGACTCCGCTGTCGAACTTACTACGTCCTCTGTGGTTCAGTATTGAGCGTCTGGACAAAAGTAGAAGGCGTTCTAGCCTCTGTGAGTGGTACCAATGTGAAAATGCAGATCGTTCGTCTAAGAACAGAAGATGGGCAGAGGATTGTAGGTAAGCGGCTCCTCTGCTCTCTATTTCCATCTTGGAGTCAACAGTAATTGTAACTTACAAGTCACTTTGTGCTGAGAGTTGCATAGGAGACCCTTAGAAAGGTGCTTATGAGAGAAAAGGCACCTCAAGTGAGTATGTTGGGCAGGGGCAGAGGTGCAACTTGAAATTTGTACTTGTAGTATAAACACTGTTTTAAGTCAGGTTAAAGAAGGAGGAAGTTGTTTGGGAGCTTTTCCTCACCTTTGGAACGTTTATTCTCCCAGTTCTTCTGATTTACTAGGAATAAAAATGTATTTAGCCTGTTCAGCCAAGCTACCTTTGAAACCATGAGGGCTCCACTTTTTCCCCCACTCCAGGCAAAGGACAGTAAGCCCTTAAAATGTTGGGTTTTTTCTTGTGTTTTGAGCTGCTGAAAGTCACATTTAATCAATAGTTTAGGATGACTTCAGGATGATTCCATCTTGTCTCATTGCTGAACCTCTTAGTGAAGCCCTCGCAGCAGGTACCTTGGAGGCTGAAATATCCCTATTTGTTTAAATGAGGACTTAAGTGGATGTGCAGCATCGCGGCAGCTCCTACTCCAACAGTTTTCTAAGAGAGTGAAACTGAGTACTTCATATTTGAACTTGCATGGTGGTGTAACTCCTGTGAGATAGGAAAGCAAGAATAGCTGACTTGTCATTTTATGTGGCAGCGAGTGATGTAAGAGGAACCTCTGTCTTCAGGGGCAGAATGCAACTTCTTTCTATGCTTTGTGACCTAAAGGATCGGCTGACTTGTGACGATAATTATTGAGAAGCAGAACTTGTAGGTGTGCTTGATCAGACATTGGAAACTGTCACTGTTGACCGTTGCACAAATGAAACGGTGGAATCATCCGCCTGAGGTTTTCATGAACAAATGGTTTGCATGCTTACAAAACACTTGATCTGTTGCTGTTTCCAGGTTTGATCATTCCTGCAAATTGTGTGTCACCCCTTGTAAACCTCCTGTCGACATCAGACCAGTCGCAGCAGCTTGCAGTACAACAGCAGCAGATCTGGCAGCAGCATCACCCACAGAGCATCACCAATTTCAACAATGCATAAGAGGACAAACTACAGGTGTTGACTTTGGTGTTTTGAGGAAAAGGCTGTAAAAGCATATCACTTGCATAAAAATCAGGGACAGATTCCAAAGAAATAGAACTTTTTCAGTTCAGTTGTGTGCTCTCAAATACTTTGGGAATAAAGAGATCTTAAAAGGTTGGTAGAACTGAAAGCCAGCAGTTGTTTATGGTGGTGCATCTGTCTTTCCTTATGCTCTCTGTAGTGCTTCCTGTTTGCTTTTACTTTTGGCCTTTTAAGCTACAAACCACAATTTGTTTGAAAATGCTTGAAAATCCCCAAGCAGGCTTTATTTTTGTCATACAGTGCTCAGGGTTTAACGCAGTGCATCAATGCCATTGCTGTGGGAGATATCCTTGAATGCATGTATTGAGTATATATATAGAAAAATATATATTGGGTTTTTTCTCTTCAATTTGTAAGTTTCTAAAAGCATGAAATCTAGAGGTTGCACATCATGCATTCAGGTTCCTTCCCAGTTTCTGTTTGACAGTGCATGTCTTTGGAAACGGGCATGGACAGGATATAAACACACGAGACAGGACTTCGGAGAGAAACACAATCTTAGTTGTACAGCATTGGTTATTGCATTTTTATAGTGTTTATACCCAGGTGTGGCATTTTTTCTGGTTCTCTCCTGGGGGTTATATATTTGAGTCTACAACATGTTCTTTTTGTGATAAAACATCTTAAATTAAACTTAGTTCCTTTTTAATGTATTAATGGTATTCCTAATGTGTACTGCAAAGGCGGCTGGATGCCTCTTTTCCTTCAGTTGAAGCATTTCCTTACTCCGAGGTGGTGACAGCAACTTAAGTGCAAATTCACTTCCATCTCGCACACAATCTCCTATTTTTTACTTCATTAACGTAATTTAATTTGTCACTTGTAAGATGAAACCTACTTGAGCTGTAAATTAGAGAATGGGAAACACTTGAGGGTTCCGCTGTATGTGCTGTTTCTGTTACCCAGTAACTTGAATACTGTTTAATATGTTGTAAGACATTGTAGAGTTTATCTGGAGCTGTTTAAAAGAAATTGTAATGTACAAATGTGAATAGTCACTTATCTATAATATGGGTAAGTTTTGTTTTGCCTATAATAGTAGATGTTTATAAGAAAGTGAAGGACAATGTTTGTCATTTCTTGCTTGCACAGGTTGCACTATTGAAAAATTGAGATTGTATAAACCTGTCCAAAAAAAACCCCTACAAGATAATGATCTTGTAGATGTCAAATAAAAGTTATTGTACTAACAAGAAGTGGAGTCTTGTTTAGGCAATCGCTGTATTCCAAAAAGAACTAACAAGTCTGTACAATTGGAATTTGACAGGACTTGGCATGTTCCAGTCTGCTTGAACCAAGCTTCTGTCTCGCAGCCCTAATGTCTCAGCTGAACTCATTAATGAGGCAAGAAGTCAACTGTGCTTAAATCTGGATGCATGCTTTAAGTGAGGCTCACCTGACAGAGCAGCACATCTGCCATGGAGGTAGGGTATGTCACTTGTGTAAAGGGTGAGCCAGATCCAAGGGTCCTGAAGAGGGAATAAGGGAGCCAAGAGTTCCACAGCTTTAGGTTGGAGTGAGTCCCTTATGTGAATTACTGCACTTGTGGCCCTGTTAATGCTGCCTGGGCTGGCACCAAAGGGTGCTCTTGCAGAGGGTCTGCCTGCTTTCCTCAGCTTCCAGCCTGGAGTGCTGGAGGGGATGAGTCCCAGCACATGCTGGTCACTAAATACCCATCTAGAATAAATCAGCATGTGCCTTGTTGCTGTGGCACCTGCTCCACCTCTGTACAGTGCTTGCACTGCGGGCAGCGGTGTTGGGGAGGGTTTTAATCTTGGAGTAGTGAGGGGAAGCTTGCCTGGGTGCTGTAACACCGGTAGGAAAACCCAGACCACAGAGAGGGTGTGGGGGAGGACATTCATGGGTCTCCTACCCACCACTGGGTCTATTTGGCATCTGTTCCAGGAAGAGTGATGGGATGTTGACAGATTGCTGTAGCAGCAGATAGTGAACCAGCGTGCTGGTAACAGCGAGCTCTGTGCATGCTTTGCTGTCTCTCTAATTATCACTATTTGGTGTAGAAACTTTGGTCATCTGAGATGGTGGTAGCATAACATTTAGGTCTTAATCCTCTTAAAGTGAGATGGCTCTACAAGTGATAGGTTCACAAACAGTCTTTTACTGGTTTTAAATAAGTCATCATTTAAATGTGCTTCAGTTCCTCAGTGCTCTTCCAGCCTGTTGTACTAACTTTGGTTGTGGGGATGAGCAGACAGTGAGTGGGATATCCTGTATGGATAACCAAACCACACTGCTCTGGGTGTTGATAGCACATGCTGTTTGTTCACACCCACTTAAAATCCCATGGATCAGTGTCCCCTGGAAGGAAAAACCCAACAGCACTTAAGGGGATCCGTAAGAACTGTTCCCATTGCAGAGATCTGTTCCCTTACTTGCTCTCCTTTGCCTGCTCTCTGCTACTCACCATCATCCATGCCTTGGCTTTGTCATTCAGTTGCTAACACAGCTGCACCCACAGCTCTGGAGTGTTCTAACAACTTAAAGGTTAACATCAAACAGAAAAGAGCCTTCAAGCTACAGAAACATTTTTCCTCTTGAAAATTCCTGCTCGGTGGTTGGGGTGTGGTTTTTGGGGAGTCATTTGTTCCTCATATGAGCTCTGATAAGGCTTGGGGGAGAAAAGGGATATAAATAGCACTGGGGATGGGATAAGGAACAGCTCTGCAGTATCCTGCAGCATTGCTCAGAAGACAAACGTCCTCGGAGGAAAGAGGAGAGACTGACTGTCACATCATACAAAGTACGGGCTCTCTGTTCTTCCTTCTGTGGGGCATTGATCTGCTTTGTACAAATCACCACCTGAAATGCATTTCAAACTTACAAAGAGTAGATGTGTCTTAACAGGGGCAAAGCTAAATGTAACGCAGTAGTAATTTCTGTACTGCATTGAGTTTTGGGGCCGTGCTGTAGGAGGGGAAAATGCAGATTTAAGTTAACTCGGGAACCGAAGGGATAAAATTTGGAGTGTTCTCTTTGAAGCTGTCCCTGGACAGCAGCTAAACTCTGACTTGGTAGATCATTTCATGCTTGAGATGTGTCTGGCACAGCAATTACAGCCGTTAAACCCCTCTCTGCGCAGCAAGTGTTCAGTTTGGTTTTCCCATCTCTATACAGTCCATTGGGAACCCACACCTCTTGTAAGGACTCGGAGTTGTCACTGTGTAGTATTTCCTTTGTAAATGAAGAAGAGCTCTGCAACCTGTGAACGTTTGTCAAGTGAATTACCATGGGGGGGGTTTGTATCTTTCTGTTGCGTTTGGAATAAGCTTCATTCAGATCCCGTCGCAGTCTGTACATATATCGGGAGAGTATGTATGTATATAGAGATGTTAAAGGCTACTGAATCATTGAATGTAAATAACTCTTGGTTTCTTTTCATGGTTGTTTTTCCTTCATGACCTTCCCAAGATGTATTCCTATTTTCTCAACCTGCCAAACAGCCACTTTGTGTGTACTTTGAAATATATATAGAGCATATATAAACCTTCTGAGGGCTGTGTGCGTGCATTGTGGATGTTAGCGTTGTCATCATTTTTTCCCCAACTATCAGTTGTCTGTCTCCCGTCACCCTTTTGATGCAGTGTGGGCTTAGGATGTATTTTTAGTGTATAATGCATTTTCTGGAGAGAATTGGCTTCCGGATGTCCTTCAGTGACCGGTGCATCCACTTCTTGTGCCTCCATTAGAAACATACAGCTTTCCTTTAGTCTTTTCAGCGTGTTTCGGATCTTGAGCTTTAATCCTAAATCCATTTCCATTTCTTCCCCTTGGTATCTCCAGTGGTGTGTTCAGTGAGCTGCTACTCTACGAGCTCTAGGGTTAAGTGCATCAACAGCAGGACCTGCCCGCTCTCCTAACATTTAAAAGTATGATTGCTACATCCATATTAAATGTTAACTCTCTTAAAAGCCCCCTGGAAAGGTGGCAATTTGAGAGCAGGGGGGATGTGATGTTGTAAAGTATTCCCTGGGGAAATAAGGTCCAAATGTGCAAAATGGCAACAGTGGAACTTTCTTACCCTTGAAGAAATGGAGCATATTCTGAATCGCCAGATATAAATGTACGTACTTGTATCAGGGTTAGAGACTAATGAGAAACCCCGTGCACTGCCTGTCTTACACTTACTGTCTTACTTAGTCCCAAAGCTTCCTGCAGTTGTCACACAGCTTTTGCCCTTCCCTTCTCCCTGGGAAGGTCTGTGTCCATACAGTTATTCCCTGAATTAAGTGGTTGGTGAAGTCCATTGATGAGAGGGTCACAGCAGGAAGTGTCCAGCTGCAAACAGCACCCGATGCTTCAGGTAGCTTCTGTGGTCAGTGCAAACTTGAACAATGAATGTGGAGAACAGCGGAGGTGTTCTGCCAGTGCCATGTGGGGTTCCTGTCATGGGCTCTCCTGGCAGAGACGGATGGAGTTGGCAGAAGGAGTAAAGTAACAACCACAACCGTACCCGAGTGTGGAATGAGGTCTGGGAGAGCTCAAGGGTGGGCACCGCACTGCAGGCAGTGTTGGCCTCATCTGCTGCTGCTCAGGCTCTGCAGTGAGCTTGGAAAGCACCAATTCTTTTTAACAACTCTTTTTAAGATGGAGGGAAGGAAAGGCTGGAAGTGCTGGAGTTTCTCAGCCCCAGCTCTGACAGCTGAGGGCAGATTGTCCCTAAAAGCTTACGCTACAGCATGCTAAATAAAAGCCTAGCAAGAGCTTACTTGATGTGCTTTGCTATTTCTTAATGCGTCCAAACAAGCAACTGAAGCTTGAGGCAGGTGTAAGTTTCAAGAATAGGAACTGGAGAGGTTTAAGCTGAATCCAAATCTCATGCACAGAGTCTTTCACTTAAAGATTTCGATTTAAGCAGTGTCCTTGTTTGTAACAGTCCCGTGGTGCTTAAACACCTGCATCAACCTCTGGTCAGTTTTAATTTGCAACATCTTTTGGTTTGTGTTCCTGAACTTAGTTGCACTTAGGGCATAATGTTAATATTGGAGAGAGGACACCTATGGAAGAGCGGTTCTATACTTGATTTGCACTGGGAAGGGCAAGGAGACATTTCTACTGGCATTCCTGATTCCATACATACATATTTATGTATCTGCTTCCTGATTTGGAGAGGATGACCAGGAATGTGCCAGCTTCACTGCAGGCACATGCCGTCCTTACTTGCCAGTTGTCTGTTTCCTTTTTCAGTCACTAACACAGCGCCCCACTGCTGCTGGACTTCGAGACAGTGTTCACTGCCTCAGCATCTCCCAGTGATGCTATGGAGGGGCTGTGCCGCAACCCCGCAACACCTATTGCTGTGAAGCTTCCTCTGCGCAAAGGATACACTCTGTTGTAAAGTAGGATTTGGCTTTTAGTACTTCTTTAGCCCACACCTTTAGCAGTCCAACGGGCCAGAATTCCAAAGCTGTGTACCATTTAAGATGAATTGTGTGTGTTCTTTTTGTTGCCAGCCCGAATCCCGTCCCTTTGCCAACCTTAAAGCCTTTGTCCTGCAGTGTGGGACTGCACTGGGTGTACCCTGGGAGCAGACAGTGCCGGTGTGTGCCAACTGTGCTCCTACCAAGTGGCAGAACTTTGAGTGCCCAGCAATAAAACATTACGGCGATGTTTAGAAGGATTTATGCTGTCACCAATGACAAACTGTGGGACACGACCGGTTCTACACGAAGGGCTTTTTTGGGGTAAAATGAATTGACAGCTACTTTGGGTATTTTTCCCTTTTAATTTCTGCTGTAGCACTTACCCCCGCTGTTCATACTGGAATGCCTTCCAGCAAGGCTCCTGCATACATGAAACATCCTCATTGTTGCTCCATTTGAGGGTCCTTCACACTGGTAGAAGTCATGATGTAATAATCCAAGCATCTTTCAATCCTCTTAAATACCTGGCACTGACCCTGCTTTACTGGTAAAGAGCAGCTCCACGATGTTCTCCAAATGCCAATTGAGATGAGCTTGAAAAAGGGAGGAGAGTTTATATTAAAAACTATATCAAGATTGGAAAGCATCAACTGCTTCACAGTTCATGCAGAGCATGCAAATCTCATCCCTTTATCCACAGAGTTAGTTTGGGATAAACAGACTAATCTCGTCTTATTTTTGTGAATCATTTGCTATTGCCTCTCATGCTCGTTTTCCCCAAATCTGGAGCAGGGAGGATGCCAAGTTCTCAGCATTAAATGGAGATGCCCAAACCTCAGCATTTAATTATTCATTTTCATAAAGCACTAGACTTTGTTCTGTGAGTAAGGGAGAGACGTCTTCAGAGCGGTTTTGGTTGGCTCTTGTCCAATCTGTAAATAATACACCTTAAAAACGCCAGCGAGGCAGCTCAGGAGCTGCTTTTGGAAGTCCAGGTCCGGGTTACGTGGTCCTTCCTTCCACATTTATAAGGTGGATGAATTGACTGCGCCTGCTAAACAGACAATGAATTGCAGGGCATGCAACTGATCTATATCAGCTCAGCCAGAGAGACAGGAATTACATCGTAAACCAGGGTCCAAGTGATTTCATTGCTCTCGGGTAAGATCTCCCCTCGAATACAAACATAGACATAAGCAATGGAACAGCAAAGCTCTGAGCCTGCGGCTGTGCCCCACACACCGTCCCCTGCATTCCCCTCTCCATGGCAGAGAACTGGCCTCGGAGAGCAGCAGAGCTCAGCACTGGGATGCTCCTGCCGCTTTTGTGGGGAGTCCCCAGTCCTCAGCTCGGGGCTGCAAGAGGCTGCTGAGCCACGTGTGTCCCACTGCCCCTTCACTGCTTCCTAGGGTGGACTCAAGCAAACCACTGCTGTTTCCTCCCTGGCCAGAGCAAGGCATGCCCCAGCCCCACGTGCTCCGGGGAGGATGCTCGGTCCTGTCCTCCTGAAAGCCCTTTTGGGCAGGAGAACCATGCTTCAGGCCTCAGGGCTCTGCGCTTGGCTGTGCATCAGCCGTGCTGTGTCCCACCGCCTCAGACTGCAGTTTCAATTACAGAGGATGTTATCTCCGGTGATCAGCATCTGCCAGGGCTTCGAATCCTCCGCATCCGGATTGTCCCTCCCTTTGTGTGCACACGTGGAGCCTGCAGGCAGAGTCCATCAGAGCAGCTGGCTGGCCACTGGCTCCATGGGGGAAACCCGCAGTCTGTCTGCTCCATAGAGACTTGGGGGGGGACCCCATGGCCTTCTCCCTTTGCTTTTGTAAGGGGTGGAGTCGGGGTCCATAGGAGTACTACAGGGCAGTAGGCTGCTGCTGGCACCCTGCAGGTAGACATTCAGGCAGAGTCTGATTATTTGGCTGCCTCAAAATAGCATTTCCAAGCCCGGGTGCTTTGGGCATCTCCCTATGTCCCCTGGGAGAGTGAAACCTCTGCCCTGGGTGAGAGAAGGAAGCACCGTGCCCGTGCCGTGTCAGTGTTGCCTGATCAGAGAGCGCGGAAGAGCTGACTGTGCCATGCCCTGCTCTCTGCCGGTCTGTGCTGCTGTGTCACTGCTATTTACCCTCTCCTCCTCCTCCTCCCTGCCCTGTGCTCTTCTCCCGCACCCACCCCGTTGGTGCGAAGCTCCACATTCCTTTCCTCACAGTCATTTCCATTTTCCAGCCCTGTGCTTCACTTCCACTCTCTCCTCCACTTCCTTTGCCTAAATGACCAGTAACAAAACAAGTAGGGATCCTCCCACCGGGATTTACAGCTGGGGTCGCAAGTGAGGCGGTGAGGGACAGGGGTGTTTGTGCCTCTCCATTATTCCTTCCAGGGATATGTGGCTGGTCTGGTGATGCTTGGTTTGCACTTGGAAGGCTTTCTGTGAGGCTGTTCCCCCATGTGCCCCTCCAAAATGAAACTCCATACAGCATGGACACGATCTGATGAGGGCATCTGAGCCTGTGTGTCAAGGGAAGCTCTTCACGGGAGCCAGCACTCGGCTCTGCTGCCATTCCTCTGCCCCCGGACACAGAGCAGGCCCGGGAGCTTTCCCAGACAGGGCTGGGATCAAAGCAATTCTCTGCCCCAGCCAAAGGGTGGGGTATCCCCTGCCCAGAGCCAGCGGCAGGGCTGGGCGCAGCGGTGCCAGCGCACTGTGCATGGGCCGCCCTCCTTGGCACGGCCTTCAAGGGCTGCGGAGTGGGAGGGAAGCGAGAGCCCGGCCCGCAGGGCAAGAGGGAGAGTCCTTGCAGGCAAACTGAAGGGATCGGGCAGGGTGGAGCACTCGTTTGTCTGGAAAGACGATGCAGGGCAGCCCTGTAATGTGGGGGTAATGCGATAATCCATCCCTGCGAGCCAGAGGGAGGAAGGAGAAGCCCCTTATCCCGAGCTCCCAGCTTCACCCTGCACTCGGCAGAGCCATCCTGCCGGCCGAGGGGCGCTCGGTGGCTTGATCTGTCTGTTCTTAACAAGCAAAACGAAGCTGTTTCCCTTCTGCTCTTATTTTCTTTGCTGGTTTCCATTGGAATCTGGGCTGGTTTTGATATTGGTGCCTGGTGCCTGTTTGCCTGGCAAACTGCAAAGAGGAAAACTCTCATTAGAGAGATTCCAGGCCTGTGCTTTTGTGGCTGAGGTCTTGGAAACTTCCCATTCGTGCTCAGTGGTCCTCCAGGGAGATCTCCAGCCGGCTGCTGCTCATGCTGTCTTGAAGGTAAACCAAGAGTAGCATTAGGGCCTCTTCCCCTTAAACGTTTCCAGTCTCTTCAGACAGCTTTACAGGTGCTATTTGCTTTCCCTCCCTATGGTACACGCCATTTCCAAGGCAGAACGTCCCCCTCAAAGATGGAATGAGCCTGGAATCGGCTCCTCAGCCCATAGGGCAGCACCCGCGCCGCGATGCTGAGCAGCTGTCTGCCTGGCAGGGCTGTTCCACTTGGCAGCCAGACAAAGGACTCAGGAGTAGGAGGAAAACAAGGCTGGGAGGGAAAGTCGCTCCAGATAATACGGCATCTGGCCTGGGAGGAACCATCTCAAAGTGGGAAGCAGGGCTGGGCTGGGAAAAAAGTTTCTCTGGGAGAATTTAAGGGGAGAGCCCATCCGGAATAAGCATCCAAACTTCCATCTGAAATCCCTGCAAGGCTGATGTGGGCCAGGCGCTGGGGCTTCTGCCTTCTGCACGCTGTACCGCAGGCCCCCTGCACAGGGTCCAGAGGGATGTTTCCTGGGAAGGGGAAGAGCAATCCGGAGCTTCCAGGAGGAGTTTGAGGTGTGAGGAGAAAAGACACCAAGCTAGAGCTGGGGAATGTGTGTTTCTGTTCAGGATTGAATGTTTCTAATGCGTGTTGGTGAGCTGGGGCAGTAACATCAGCCAAAAGGTGGTGGTGGAGGGACACCGAGGGAACAAAAAGAGCAGGAGGAGAAACCTTGTACCCTCATCGGGAAGCAATTATAGGGAGCAGAGACAGGAATGTAAGGAGCTGTAGCAATGCGATAAGAAGGGAGCAGCAGTGGTGCCAAGAAGGATAAAATGCACAATCTTCTCTCTGTGCCAATGTCCCAGGAGCATGTGAGGTGTCCCTGGAGCAGGGCCCAGGGAAGGAAGCACGAGGGGGTGCTGGCTCCTTACAATCCCAATGAGAAAGGTGCTCAGCTCTGCAAAGTAGCTCTTGAAATGATGTTTGTTAGAGCTGACACGCACCTCCCTCACCACTTGTGCTCCTCAGAGAGGCTGAGCTGCCTTCGCTCAGGACTTACAAAGGTTAATTTTCAGCCTAGGCCTATCAGAGACTCCTCACTTCCATTTTAGAGGCTCTCTTAGTTTTAGCATGAGAGAGCAGTCTGAGACCTGCAGATTAACCTGGAGCTCAGAAACATGTAGACGCATCTCTGATTATTGTACATATGATGCTGGGACCCCTAGAAATGTGGGGTATTTGAATATCACCTCCCTCTAGAAAAAGGAACAAACTTCCCCTTGCTACTACGCATGCCGCATGCCTCTGTGGTGGGTAAAGGATATTTAGCACATCCCCAAGTCACTCAATTCGTTAAGCCTGGCAACAATTAATTACATTGAAATGAATGCGCAAATGTAATGGTTTACACATCAAAAAGATGCCAGGAAAACCCTGGGTCTCACTGTGCCTCCTTTAATTCTTCTCACTGTTGATTTAATCCAAGTTGATAAGGAACAAGCCCATTCTGCACTCTCCAGGAGGGTTACACACAGCTCTGCTGACACTGATGCTGTTTCCCTTTACTTCCAGATAAAAGGGGACAAACAAGTTTGACTTAAGGCATGGCCCAAGGCCCCCAGCTCTGCTGGGGAGAGCAGCGCCTTCCAACACACTTTGCATATGTATTCCCTACACCCTCACCAGTGTACAGCATCCATCTCTGCCAACTTTTGGGAAGGGAAAACCTCTCTGAGATCCATCAGGGCTTTGGCTAAGCAGGGAATGGGAGGCTCTGTGGAAACACTGAGTATTTGCAGTGGTTTGGGAGGAGCAGAGGCGAGGAAGTTGAACAAGGAGAGAGAACAGAATGGAAAGAGGAGGGGGCCAGGGTGGATGTTGCAGATCTCACACATCCGAGAAGAGGTTCTGTACCTGCCAAATACATCATCTGTGTTTGCAGGTAGCTGAAGAGACAGGCACCTCTTACTGACCTTGCTGGAAACCATAAGCACACACATTGATTTTGAAGTTATCCCTCAGCGTGGAGAAGGCTCATGTGTGATGAAATGGCTCTGCTGCATTTCTTGCTCTATGACCTGGCCCCTTGGTGATTAAGAGCTGCTTTTGCTGCCAGCAAACAAGCCTGCGCTATGGGTCTGCAGAGCCTGGACCTGTGGCTTGAACTGCCCAGAGCCTGCCCGCTGCTGGGACTGTAGCTGCTACACCCAATGCAGGGTTTGCATGTGCAGAACACAACTCTCTGCAGCGCAAGTCATGCTCGTGACACAAAACACATTCAAACTGCGGGCACTGCCTCCGAGGGAGCTCAAATCTGTGCTCACCCACTGAGCACAGTCCAGGGCCCAAGCACAATGGTGGCTTTATTCTAATGGCTGCACCTGGTTCAGAACAACTCAAGTGAATCCACAGAGATAGGAAGAACACACAGGTACCTCTTATCCAAGCCCAGCATCCACAAAACACCCTAAGAGGTAGCTAGTCCAGTCAATTGAAGCTTACAGAGTGCCCGAGGCCAGGCAGTGAGGCTGTCATTGAGGTTCTTGTGCTGAAGAACGGATCATCTTTACAGGATCATTTCCTTATCCCCTCCTTCAGGAACACTGTGTATTTTGGAGCTGCCATTATAAAACCCAAGCAGAACACAGGGGATCTTGTTCTTCACTGTGTTGCTCTGAGCAGAGTTGTGTGGAGTTGGTGTAAAGCTGTGTTAAACACAGTGAGCTTGGCACACTCTCATTTTGCACTCACTCGGTGTGACTGTAAACAAGGCAGTGGAAAATCCCATCCCAGGGCAGCATTGGCCCTCTCCGGCGGGACTTCACTGGCCTCCCAGGGATCAACAGAAAGGCAGTTACTTACAAATGTGGAAGGGAAGCTTTAGGGAAGCTGAGTTCTCGCTCGGACAGCGCTGGAATTGGGGGTTTTACCAGTGGAATCCTTCAGGACTCTTAGTAAATGAATGACACAGTTAAAACCTCAAGCACCTGTGTGAAAATAGTGTCACTGACCACGTAATTCCATGCTTGGGGCTGTCAGCTCCACTCGCTTAACAGGCAGGACATGGATGGGTTGTACTGGGCTTTGCCACGGTAGCACTTGGACTGGAGATAAAGCACAAGACCAGAACAAGATCGGGTATTTCACCCGGTACCAGCCATCATTTTGAGACGTTTCCTTCAAGCAGGGTGCAGTTGCTAGGGCAGGAGATGGGGGGGGGGGGAGGTCAAAGGCTTCCTCGCTTCTCCCCCCCTGCTTCAATTCTCCTTTATGTGGAGGAAACCACCTAATTGCACCGTGTGTCTGCAATGGAGATGCTACCTGCCTCCCTCTGCAGAGCAGCCCAATGACGGTGATCCTCTGCGCTTAAATCCGTGTTGCTTAACAGGAATTCACCCCTGACTTCCACGGAGCAGGATCAGGCTCCCTGTGTTTGCTGTCACTGCATTAAGAGCAGTTCATTGCCTTGCACACACATCAATTAGCATGTGCAATAAAGCTAGCGAGTACCTCACCCATCTTACAGTGGGAAGATAACACATGTGGGTCTTATCCTGTGGGTCTTGGGCTGAGCTGTGCACCAAAAGGGGTTGTGCAGGTCCTAAGCAGTTATATTGGTATCAATCTGGAGTAATTTAATGATTATAGAGGATAAATTGACAGGAGGAGCAAACCCGAGTGCTTTGCATTGAAAAGGACGAGTTCTGAAGTGGCAGATGCAGGCTGGAAAGAGTCATAATTTAATCTGTAAATGTGCATTTTTCCGGGTTTTTATTGGGGGGGAAGGACGAAGAGGAGGGATTACTGATGCTTGCAAGCGCAAAATTAATCAATTACCAACGGGATTCGTATTGTGTTTTTTAATCCCTCCGAAGCTGCGATTTACATTAACCTGCACCCTCCAAGCGGGGAGAAACAGTGGTTTGAAATAAAAATAAATAAATAAAAAAGCAGATTTTTTTCCTTGGCGGCATCTAGGGTAAAAAAAAATCACGTTTTCTCCTGATATTATCAACAGGTATTTTCCATCGAAATCGACGCGGGGGGAGACGCGGCATAAACCGGAGGTGAACGGCGGCTCTGAGGTGAGGGGGAAGGCGGGAAGGCGGCGACACTCGGGCCACCCTGAGGGACGCGTGAGCCCTTCCCCTCAGGCAGGGGCCGCCGTCCGCGATCCCCCCTCTCCCGTCCCTCGGGCAGAGCCGTTTATAAATGAGAAGTTGTGCCAAAACTTTCCGAAGTTCAATTAAAACAGCCCCCTCCCG
>JAOEHY010035810.1:0-31709 GCA_025447955.1 Psilopsiagon aurifrons
CCGCCGGGGCAGACACAGCAGAGCTCCCAGACCGAGCCCGGCTCATACGGCGAGTGCTCACCATCCCGCTCGCCTGCACGCGAACTGCCTCGAGCCCGTTCTGTTTGTCGATCCCGCCCTGATGGCCTGGGGCAGGTTTTTAATCTGTTAGGGCTGGCGCCACCCCCGTGAGTCAGCTCCTCGCATCCGCTGAGCTGCCGGCCCCTGGGCGAGCCCTGTGGAGGACTTGAGGTTCCCTCGGTGCCCGTTACTGCTCCGATTTGAAGTTCCGGGACGCCGAGCCTCCCCATAATCAGGTGCTGCAGGCGTCCCCTCTTGAGACAGTCACCACAGCCTCTCTGGGCAATCTGTGCCAGCACCTCACCACCCTTACAAGGAACTACTTCCTAAGATCTCATCTCAATCTTTGAGTCCAACTCAAACTGTTCTGATTCTATGATACACTTTTTGTTACACCAAACGTTTAGCAATGATACAGGTGAAAGCGGGATGATGTATCAACACATACCTTCCACAATATGCTCGTGTAGGATATTTAACATTTTCATCCTTGCTTAGAAAACAAAACTCCATAGAGCAGACTTTTTTAATTAAGCATTTATATGTAGATATGTTTAAATCTGCATAACCCTTCAATGAAGGCCTCAAGCTCTAATTTTGCCAGTACTTCTACTTTCCAGGCTTTCCAAACCTGGAGCTTCCTGCCTCTTTACAGCCCTTTATATATTGGAGGCAAGGCTCTGACCACAGGCTGAATTGACTCGACCCGATAAACCTCCCTTACAAAATCCTCTACAGCTGGCTTTTCATCCAAGAATGATCTTCCAATCCCATTACTACTTAAGCCCTTTATAATCCAATCAACCTCAGCAGCATCATGTCAGCTCCCTCTGTCAACCATGTTATATTTCATTCTGGAAAGAGCAGCGCTACTGCCCATTTCCACAACTGTAATTCTTACTTGATATATTCCCTTGACCCAGCTTTGTGCGGGATTCATCTTCAATTGGCTTAACGACATTAGAGAGACCAACTGTATTGTCTACATATCATTATTTCGCATGAGGTAAAAAGAGCTATCTGTAAGGAAATACAATACGTGGCATGCTGCAGTCATTTGGTTTGGCTTACACCTCCGCTTTCACTGAAGGCATAAAATTCAGCTGGGTTATCAGCGGAATAAACTGTAAAGATACTCCCCAGAGGCCAAGAGTTCTGCAATTGGGTTTCTTTTCACAGCTATCTTTTTCCTCCTCCTCTACATCCCCTTTGTATGGAAGTAGTAAATAGCCTATGAAGCAAACACCCCATAGTATATTTTCAGGACCACATAGCTGATTACATATTACTACCGTTTGTGCATATTCCTGGCTGTTTTGAAGGAGACAATCTATGGATTTGTATTGCTGAAGTCTTTTCCATCTTCACCTGCAACACACTTGGGCAGGGAGAGACACAGCTTTAGGCAGGCATGACACCAGATTATTTGAATTTCTGCTACATGCCATCCAATCGACTTTCCCCAAGAGCATTACAGGTCTGGGTACCTACAACAGAGAATTACACATTTGGAATCACAGAACCAACCAGGCTGGAAAAGACCTTTTAAATCATCAAGTCCAACCATTCCCCAGCACAGCCAAGGTCACCACTAAACCATGTCACTGAGGGCTTCATCTACACCATTTGTGAACACTTCCAGGGCTGGTGACTCCACCACTGCCCTGGGCAGCCTGTTCCAATGCCTGAACACTCTCTTGGGGAAGAAATTGCTCCTAATCTCCAACCTAAACCTCCCCTGGTGCATCCTGAGGCCATTTCCTCTTGTCCGGTCACTTGTTCCTTGGGAGCAGAGACCAGCCACCTCCTGGCTCCATCCTTTCAAGTAGCTCCAGAGAGTGATAAGGTCCCTCCTGAGCCTTCTCTTCTCCAGACTAAACCCCCCAGGTCCCTCAGCTGCTCCTCATCACAGTTGTGCTCCAGGCCCTTCACCAGCTCCCCTGCCCTTCTCTGGACCCAATCCAGCAAGTCTGTGGCTCTGTCCTCTAGCGACCCAGCTCTAATCCTGTTGTTTCAATCCAAGAAAGCTTTCACTGCTAATTCCTTCTGCCACTAACAGACTGAGGAAAATTATCACTGAGTAGATTGTAACCAATACATGAAACCTTGGGAGGGCTAAGAAATTACTGTGAGATATATGAAGGAGGTAAAATTAAGTTTTCCAACTTGATCAAGTCTTCAACATTTTTTCTAGTGATTTTTCTTCATTTCACTTAAGCAAACAGCAAACAAGATGACCTCAACTTTTTCATTTAGTTGCGAGAAATGACCTTTTAAGCAAGAATGCACTTATTAGCTTTTGTTATTTATGTGCTACTTTTTTCTAGTTATTAATATCCTTTATGAAAACCTCCTCCTTTAACGTAATCCAAGAACAGCAAGAAGGCCTAAAAGTGCTCCCTGGTCCAAGGCACTGAGGATTTTGTAAACCCATGACAAGTTCCTCCTTCTCTTATTGCATTTCAGGTATAGTACAGGGTCACCATATCCAGTAGTCTTTATGCTTACAGCCCACAACAGGACACAATCGTGTAACCATGGAAGCACGGATGTTCCCATTAATGTTTTCTGCCTGTTAGAAAAGAAAAACAACCAAAAGGTATCAAAACCCAAACAACTGAGGCCTGTTTGATCTCTCCACATTGTCTCAACACTAGCTGCAAAGACAACTCCCATGTTCATTTGAAGCCTGTGCAGTAGCTTGCAGCCCCTTGCCTTCTCTTTCTTCCCAGATGGATACTGGAATACCACATGGATTGGCTTTGCATTGGAGCCTCTTCATCATGCTGTCTACCACTGACGTTTTTTTCTACCCACCCAGTCAAAGAGTAGGCAGTGATCACTGTCACGCTCACCAGCATTTGTGACTCAAAGAATTAAGTAGGGGTTTTCTTACAGCGCTGGTGTGTACCTATCCCTCTCTCCCAACACACAAGCCATTTCTTCAGCAATTCTGTTTCTCCTCCAAGTGCTGGCACTTCTCACAGCAGGTACCCTGGGATCTATAAAATTGTCATTTCCAGAAAAATATTCTACTCACGTAATGCATTCTGAAATACTCTCAGCATTCTAAATGCTATACAGCCCCTTTAAATCTCTGAAGATTCAATGTATTCCCTGGGTGAAGGATGCAGTGCTCGGCTCCACACACAATCACACATTTACAGATGCTAGGAAGAATAAAAACCTTTTCCTCCCCTGCAATGTAATTTTGTAACTGTAAATCAGTAAAGCTTTATACACAATTTCAGCACTTGCAGCACAGGCTTTCATGAGCACATTACTAGGAGACAATTAAAGCTAATGACTGAGACAAACCTCTAGTCACAGAGGTTTACAACAAGTATACAGTAGTCAACAGGAACATGAAGAAATTAGCACAGACAAGTTAAAGCAGTAGAACTCCGAAAGCGCTGGAGGAGCTTTAATCTTGTCTATTTTCTATCTCATGCAATATGCCACTGGAATATTCACATAAATTCCTGAACTGTATGCAACACAGCCAATGATGAGCTTGCTAGAGGAACCCTTTCATCTTCAGAGCTTTGCAGTTCTTCATATTTTCATGTAAAGTTTTTCCAGTAGTGTCCATTATCAAACATACAAAAACCCTCTTCAGCTCTGAGGAAACATTTAGTTCTTGCATCCAAAGCTACTGACTGCTTTTGTAGCTTGGTTTGTGTCATCTTACTGAAAATTTTTGGACATACTCATTCTCGAAGTGCCTAAGTAAGTCTGCTTGCGCTAACTGGGGGATGCAGCAGCAGAACAAGGCAGGACAACCAACAAGCAAATGGTGTAGAACGACTCTGTGTGACAAGATGATAGCACAGGCAGCCAACACAATGAGGGGAGTTGTTGAAAAGACAGCTACTTACAGCATCAAACATTTCCTTGCTACCAGCCCTGGTAAAGGGACTCTTTTTGACTCAAAAGTTCACACATGTTCAAGCAAAGGTGGAAAGACCAAGAACCAGTCGACAGGTATATTCAGATTTCCTTCAGGAAAACATGAGACAGGGTCACAGCAACCAGTAACAGTGCTTTCAGTCATCTACCTGGGGATGTTTAGGGATTCCTATACTTTAATTCCAGTTTCTGCAATATAAAAAAAGCAGAGAAAAGTTTGTAAATATACAAATGTGTGTGCATGTGCATGCGCGCATTTAGGGCTCAAAAATGGTAGATCTATTTTTTATTTTTGTTCTTTTTTAATCTTTCATCCAGCCATCCTCATCTGAAAGAAGAACCATGTGGTTTTTTGAATGCCTCAGAACTGAGCCCAGGGAGAAAGATTCCCTACACTGGGCATCTAAGAGTAAGCAGAAAATCACTATAATGAAACATGAAGGTTTTTGCATTCTCCTTGCAACAAACACCACACTCATTTAGATTCATGTAGTATAAGATATTTTCATCTAAAATGAGGTTTTCTCCCCCATTAGAATTCAGCAGAGTTTGGTTAAGTACTGCTAATGAAAATGGATTAGATTTTTAATACACACTACCTGTTCATTTATTTTCAGCCTTATTTTTAACACCAACCTGAAAAAGACCAAAATCACAGAATTCTCTGAGAAGCACATAATAACCACTGCCATTTTGGGCCACCATAGCAACACTACTGGAACTACACTGAATTTGTTTCAATAGGAGGAAAAATATATATAAACATACACACACATACACACAGAGGTGATGATACTGAATCACAGAATCCCAGACTGGTTTGGGTTGGAAGGGACCATACAGCTCATCCAGTTCCAACCTCCTGCCATGGGCAGGGATGCCTTCCACTAGATCAGGTTGCTCCAAGCCCAGTCCAGCCTGGCCTTGAGCACTGCCACAGATGGGGCAGTTACAGCTTCTCTGGGCAACCTATGCCAGTGCCTCACCACCCTCACAGAGAGGAACTTCTTCCTTATATCCAACTGGAACTTCCCCTGTTTAATGAATCAGTGCACCCTGAGTGGCAATGGGCAATGCTGCAGGTCATCTCCACCAAAGCACCCAGCAATCTCTCAACCTCATGGTATCATGAAATAGCACATTTTCTCTCATGGTCCCAACAAAAGCAAGATTTTAGTGATTTTTTTACCCCCCTTCTCTGGATTGAGATGTGTTGTCTCAAGGCTCCCACTGTCACACAAAGCCACTGCTGCTGGGGTCTGGCCAAGCACAGGCCACCACTAGACACCCTTCTGCTTGCCCACAGGCGAGACCTTGTCTAACAGGGTCATCACTTGGTTCAATATTATCAGAAACACCATCATATCACTGGCTAGCACACAGATGATTTAGTCACATCTGTAAGCGTACCAGTTCCCAAAGGATTTGCCCATTTATGTCCCGCTAATGTTAAAGGGAATTATTTGCAGAGCAAAAAGACACTGGGATGAAAAGAGCTTGAAAGAGGGAATCCACAAAAAATAAGCAAAAACTAAAAGCTTGCTCACAGTTTTAGTAAGAAAAAGGTTGGATCCCAACTCAGCTAAATCATAGAATCATAGAACAGTTTGGGTTCTTTCCAGAACCTTAAGATCATCCCTTTCCAAACCTGTGCCAAAGGCAGGGACACATTCTGCTAGACCAGGTTGCTCAAAGCCCTGTCCAACCTGGACTTGAACACTGCCAGGGATGGGGCACTCACCCCATTTTATAGAAACAAAAGCTCAAAAGGTAAATTCTAAAAACCGAATATCTGGTTCTTTGTCTTTACTCAACATAAAATGCTGCTTTTGGTTGGGTTTTGCTGCCTTTTTTTTTTTTTTTTATGCTATATTTTTTATCTGGAAGAAGACGAAGTATTTTATGAATACCAGTTCATGAGTTCTTACCACGCTAAAAAATCCAGGCTTCCTAACTCACTTGTGGACAAGCAGAATTTGTCAGTCACCAAGATATAATTTGTGGGGCATCCTTCTCATGAAAAGCACAACAGCTCTCCTTTGGCAGGTGGTTTTCCCTTCTGATCTATGCTGTATATTTTGTTTTGCATTCCATCGAGTGATTAAATACACAGACAAGTTTAGATGGAAGCTTGTTTTCCTCCCTGTCCCCCATGATCCCAACAGAGAGCAGGAACACGTTAATACCTGCACATGACATTCCTGATAACACTAGTAGACTACAACACTGCACCTGAAAGCATTATCATGCACTTCAGAACTGATAAATTTCAGCTTTCAGTTATTTCTCATTTGTGAAGTCGCATTTTCTGACTTCAGTCGTCATCTTCACCAGTGCTTTAACATGAACAGTAAATCATGTGCTCGAATTAAGGTATTCACACAGTTCAAATTAAAGAACTGCTATGGAACATGACCCACTGAGGAAGAGAACGTGAAAAGGGTTTCTGGTATTTTTGATCCTTCTACATTATAGTTTTTCCTACCTTTCTAGCTAGAAAACCAGACTGAAGTTCCTGACCAGACCGAAGTCCCTCTATCTGGATAGAGAAAGCAGCAGCCTAGGAGTATTTTAATCATCTGGACTAGAAGTCAGTGGACAGGAAAGCCTCCTGTGGCAGATCATCTCCTATTATTTTGTGAGCTTAACAATGAATTCCTCAAACCTCCTAATGTGCTGCAAGAAAAGAACTTCCTCCTTTTAGTTGCTTTGACAATCCCACCATTTTATCATTGTTTCCTTCTTTGGAGGGCTGTTGTGAGAGGGAGAAACAGAGATGTTGTATCTAAGTTTCCTGTAGGATTAGGTGCCTCATACACCTTTTCTAGACTCCTGTTTCCAACATTATAGGAAGAAGGAACCCTATCTTCAAGAGTTCCTCTTGAAAAAAATTTTCATGTCTTTGATTATAATCTTCAACTTTTTGTTACTCCTAGCTGTTTTCTGAGAAGCGCCACAACAAGCATCCAACTCAAGATGAGTTCCTCACCCATGCACGCAACAGCCTGTGAAACACAAACTGCACTATCCCACCTCCTGCAACTTCACATCTTATTTGCCTTTTCTGAGTACAGTTGCCCCTAAACAGAAGCTTTAATGGAACAAGTTACAACAATGCTCACACTTTTCCTTGAGCAGAGATAGGGTTTAGTATCATTTCACCCTTGGGCTGATTTCTAACCATCTTGTTCATGCTAAGTATGTAACAGTAGCATTGATTTTTAAATCAATTACAGTAAAACTACACTCAAAACTGCATGTTAACCACAGGTTCACACCCAAATTGCTTAGCAGTATTACCAGTATGAGAAGTATCTGACCTGCCTTCATCTGCCCCTGTTTTCTCCACCAGATCACACAGTTGGTCATCTCCTTGGCTGGGAGAGCACAAGGGACCATGTTCTGAGTGGAACATCTCTTATTGCTCCATACCACTCACAGATTCACCCTTGAAACAGGTGCTGGCTGCATTCCCTGAGCTGGTAGTGGGATTACTTTAATCCTTATCTGAACATTTTACATGCTTAAATTACATTTTTAGTGGCAGTGAATTTGAAGACTCCAGTAATCTGCTCTTCAGGTACCATTTAAAATTCTTATACCAACAATTCCTGCAGCACTGGAAGTTATATCAAATCTAATCTCCCTCCTTTTCTATTTCTAAAGCTCCTATTCCTTTCTTCAGGGATATAAAGAGAACTTAAAAATAAGCAGTTTTGCACCAATTTAACTCAACTGGTTAAAAAGAACCAATATAGTTAAATGCAAACAACTCTGGTAAAGATACAGATGAAATAATACCAGTGTAAAAGAAAACAAACAAACAAAAAGCACTATCTCTTGCTCTTCGCAGAATCAATCAGGTTGGAAAAGACCTTTGAGATCATCAAATCAGACCTTTACCCCAGCACTGCGAAGTCCACCACTAAATCATATCACTAATGGCCTCATCTATGTGGTTTGTGAACACATGCATTGTGGACTGGTGTTACCACTGCTGAAATCATGAATGGCAGCTCCCAATCTTTTCTCTTACATTTTTTCCTGATGGTCTCTCACACTGTGCCTCATCTTCAGTGAAGACAAGAATAGCACAGCTTGGGGAAGGGAAGTGTCTGCAAAGATGAAGCCAACTATGAAGAGCTGTCTTTCTTCAACCCAAGCCGATTGAACATGAACCCAGCCACTCCAATGGCTGTGGGGTGTGCTGGCAGTCAAACAAAACTCACAAAAGACAGATTAACCTTCCTTTGTTCCTATTCAAGGCCACTGTAATATCCATAATCATGGGGACCCAGGCCAGGTTTTGATATTTTGCACTTTCCCCTGGGGTCACAGGATCTGTGTCCTGCTTAACCACATACGCACCAAAGATGCACATGAATTGCCTTTAAACAAAAAACCAGCTACTTTCAGTGTACTCCGAGAAAACAACAACAGAGCAGAGTGAAATATTACAACACAAGGGGGACATGGTGCTGTTGGAGAGAGTCCAGAGGAGGCCACGGAGATGCTGCGAGGGCTGGAGCACCTCTGCTCTGGAGCCAGGCTGAGAGAGCTGGGCTGGTTCAGCCTGGAGAAGAGAAGGCTTCTTGAGGGGAGACCTTAGAGCAGCTTCTGGTGCCTAAAGGGACTACAGGAAACCTGGAGAGGGGCTTTGGACAAGGGCCTGCAGCGACAGGACAAGGGGGAATGGCTTTAACCTGACAGAGGGGAGACTGAGATGAGACCTTAGGCAGAAGTTCTTCCCTGTGAGGGTGCTGAGGCGCTGGCACAGGTTGCCCAGAGAAGCTGTGTCTGCCTCATCCCTGGCAGTGTTCAAGGCCAGGTTGGACTGGGCTGGGAGCAACCTGGTCTGGTGGAAGGTGTCCCTGCCTGTGGCAGGGGCTTGGAACTGGATGAGCTTTAAGGTCCCTTTCAAGCCAAACCAGTCTGGGGTTCTACAGTCACCAGGCTGGATTTGGTCTTAAGGCTGCAAAGGTCTTTAATTATCAGCTTTCACATAGTACATGCGAAACACATCAGGATCAGCTTTCAATTATGAAAGCTTTCCCATAAGAGCTTTTAAGCCAAATCCCAATCCCAGCCAGAAACTAAGCCTATGTGTACTACATTTAAAGGCACATAACAACAGAAATAGCAAGGATAAACCTTCAGCTAGGAAGAAATAACCAGTTGTAGCCTCATTGCTTTTACTGATGTACAATAATTATAGTTCATATTTGCTAAAGGGCTTCTAACAAACCTCTCAAAGCCATTTATCATAATTAACGTCACCTTAGACGCATTTCAAGCTTTTGGTCCTCAGCTCATTTTTTATGGACCTTTCAAAATTGTTCCAGTACATTAATTTTTCTATTTTAAGCAAATCTATATGCAGGACCTATCATATGCTAAAGGAATGACACTTCCCAGTTTATAAACGTGGGTAATACACATGCACATTAATAGCTTAGACCTTTTTTAAGCAGTATTGAGTCATTAATTCATGATCTACAGATGTGATTAGAGTCAGGTAGGGCTTGCTTTGAAAGAAAAACTATTGATATCTTCAAAGAAGCAGAATTTGCAGACTGCAAAATGTAACAAGCATTCAAAATATTGTATATATAAGTTAGAGTTAATAGTACTTTCTCATTTTTATAGATTAACATTCTCTATACTATTCCAAAACCTTTATCACATTAAAGATCAAAAATCAGGTACAGTAAGTTATAAAAATACATCTAAACTGAGATCAGCTACATCTGGAAATAGAAAAACCAATGTAAAGATGCTCAACTTAAAATTAGCAACATTCAGATATGTCAGATTCAGAGGATTGAGAGTATGAGGTTTTGGGAGGTTTTCCACTCCTCTTCAATGTAACCAGACTTGTCATTCTAGCATGCAGTACTACATGAAGACACCCAAACTAGGGATGACCAAAAAGAAACCAGTCCACAACTTTTCAGAAGCTGACAAATGAAGTAACAACTCATCTGAAGAAATGAGATAGTGAAAGTACATTTTAACTAATCTGATCACTTAAAAGCCTGGAGTAAAGCATTGGTTGTACGGAAAAAGAACGAATAAGGGAGATAAAACATGAGCTTGAGCTTTCCTGACTAGCATGCTTCTGATAGCTGCATCCAATTAAGGCTTTATGGTCCTAATAGCTCAGTCCTCTACTCTCTATACAGTGCAAGATGCAAGTAAAGGATGTCAGCGGCACATTAACACTAGTAGCACCAAAGCCAGCCAAAAGTAGGCATCTTCAGATACAAGTGATTTCATGTATCTCCCTACAGTTTTGGCCAAACTTCTACCCAGTATTCATTATTTCCATCACCATCTCTTCCTATCAACTGCTCTCCATACCTGTACTCTTCTCATTTGAGCCTCATTTAAAATGTACATGGTCCAAAGTAAAATATCCACCTGCCAGAGCAATTAAATACCTCATGCCCAGAGCCTCAGTGCTAACAACTGTAACAAGTAGAAGCTGGTCGTGGTCCTTATGCTTCACAATTTCGTAGAATTCCAGACTGGTTTGGGTTGGAAGGGAGCTTAAAGCTCATCCAGTTCTAACACCCCTACCATGGGCAGAGACACCTTTCACTATACCAGATTGCTCCAAGCCCCATCCAACCTGGCCCTGAACACTGTCAGGGATGAGGCAGACACAGCTTCTCTGGGCAACCTGTGCCAGCGCCTCAGCACCCTCACAGGGAAGAACTTCTGCCTCAGATCAAATCTGAATCTCCCCTTTAGGAAGTTTTCCCCAGGAAAGATTTCCTCTGCCTCCCCTCACATTAACTAACTGTAGGGTAAGCAGTACTTATGTTCTGGAGCAGACACTGTCCAGTACATATGGCTGGCTGTAAGCAATCACCATGATAACAGTATCTCTAAGTAAAGACTATCTTCTGGTCAAAGTACCCTTACATGCTTGTTTACTCTTCAATAAGTCTGATTAGCAGAGGATAGTTACAAATACTGGCATACTATACTTGAATAGCACACGGCATGCATAAGGCAATGCATGTATTGAGTTATCTATCAAGTGAGTCTGTTCACTTAACATACAGAAGTCTCTGTGAGAAGGCAATCAAGGTAGAGGAAAGCTGTTCCCCACTAAGCCGTGCACAACAGCTTGCTGGAGTCAGTCCTGACTAGTCCGGACTTGCCCCCATAGCCACGTTGGAGAATGAAGCTTTAGCTGTAAATGGAAGACACTACAACAAGGAGGAAACTCCTTTCTTCTAGTCACCACAGAACATCCCTGCATCATCTCCACCAGAAGCAACACAGCTGCATCTACCCACGCAAATCTGCTATAGAAGTTATCACAGCTTCAGTAACAAAAAACTATTCACTGATCTTTCCAGTCAATAAAGACCACAGGCAAGGTGAACTCCTAGTTTCTTTTTAAATGTCTAAAAATACTTCGAATAATGGGGCATGTAGAGAAATTATTGTCAAAAAGAAGCGCAGTCAGTCATAACCTTTGTTAACACCTCTAATGGGAGGTCCTGACACAGGAAGGCCTCTTCTAGTTCCTATTCAAGCGGCCAAATGGCCCTGGGAGACATCTGAAGAACTGGGTGGCTAAATCAGGCAGTCCAGTTTATCACAGCAGAACAAAACAGAATTAAACCTTTTGTCTTTCCATAATTTCAGAGCACAGTGCTGTTCTGAGGACACAAGGCCTTCACGTGCTTTGTAAGGCAGACATTTCACCAGGAGCTGGCTATTAGCCAGCATATATCTCTGTCACTTCAGGATAATCTGGTTAAACAGCTACATCTTTCCTTATTGTGTTTTTGTTTCCACTATACACATGAAAATTAGCTTAGAGACTAAGAGGGCTAATTTACATTTTTAGGGATATGTTTTATCATTGTGCGCAGATAGGATTTGCAGTCTTTGCTGAATGTGTTGCTACCAACCCACTTACTTTTCTCTGTCAAAAAACAAGGGGGGGGAAAAAGAGACATTTGCATCATGTAAGCAGGGAATATAGTCCAGTTTTTCATCAAAAAATAAAAAAAAAATAAAAAGCAAAGCCTTAAATTATCACCCCTCCTTAATACAGCCAGCAAAAAAACTGAAGCATAATAGATGCTGAAAGCACTATTAGAGCAGCAGGAGAAAGTACAAACTCCCATTTTTTGGTCACTGCCTTTGAGATTGCGCTCTTGTGAAGGCAGCAGGAATCCCACGTGAAATAAATGCAGCCTAAAACATTTCCCTACAACAGTAGGTATTTGTAGCTGTAAATAAAAATGGATACTCTGAAGAAGGCTTGTTGCCAATCTTGTCACTGACAGTATCAAGTGTATGAAAATTGTACTTGGTGCATACCTGCAGGCAAAGTTTTGGAAAGTGGGTCTGAGATCTAAACCAGCAAAGCGCCACTGTGTATTTACCACTGCTGGAGTTAAAAAAACCTTAAGGAACAGGAAAAACCACAAGAAAACCTGTTTCAGTATTACTGCACTCTATATACTTGAAAAGGGGAAGAGTAAGGAAGCAATTCTAGGATCTTGCTATATTACTGCCAAGTCCCATCGTTTAATAGCTGCAACCAGGGACTAAATGGCAACTCAGACCACTTCATCAATCACATAGCTAGTGCAATATCAGTATCAATGGTTTTTATATGCCCACACATGTAGTATTAAATTATATTAAATTGGTATTTCTTAAGTATGCACATATGATCAAGCAAAATGCACATTCTAACAGCATGTTCAGTAACAGTTACACAACAAAACAAGAGCACTGGGAAAGCAGCACCTTTTGCAGAGGAGAAATTGAATCATAGAATCACAGAGTGGTTTGGGCTGAAGGGACCTTAAAGCTCATCCCGTTCTAACCCCTTCTCACAGGCAGGGACACCTTCCATGAGAGCAGGTTGCTCCAAGCCCCATGCAACCTGGCCTTGAACACTACCAGGGATGGTGCAATAGGAAAGAATAAGCAGTTTTCACCATGATTATATGTGCTCATTAGACTGGCAGGAAATTGCAGTTCTATTTCACAGAGATTTTGCAGCACAACCATTGGAGCTCACTCAACTGGCCGAAGTACAAAACATCAGTATTCCTGTAAAAGTTGACAGAGCTGGGGCTTTGGTGCAGCTCCTGTGTGATGCTGCCCTAAAGAACTCCCAGGTGTTCCATTCGCCTTATTTTTCAACTAAATAAAAAACCTGGAAGCAACCCAGTTATCAGTGTCAGGTATGGGAGAAGAAAACAGGGACTGGTGCTGCCAGGAAGCTGGGAACTTTTCAGCCTTGCACCTGGGATCATCAAATTTTTACTGCAACCAAACAGAATCAACAAGAGCCCTGCAATTCTGAGAAAGCAACAATCTGAGACATGAGTTACAGGTGGGTAATTTTTTCCTCCTTCTTCCCACCTGTCTGTCACAAAACCCAACAATCTCTCTTTTTCTGCAAGCTTTGCATTCAGGGGAGCATCTTGGGCTGACATGTGCCCATGACTCCAGATGCAAGATGTGATGGCTGTTTATTGAGTTCTGTGTCTGAGAAGTCACACTTCATACATTCTTACTATAAGATTAATAAAATCATACTGGAAGCAAGAGTTCCATCAGCATAATGACTTGGTCTACACACCAGGGATAGAAGTATAAATAATTAAACCTACCAATCTGAAATACACATCTGAAAGTCACTCCAACTGCCATCAAACCCACAGTTTCGAGTTCATTCAACACCTGGTAGCACAAAACACTGACAAAAGTATAAAACAGAAAGACAAGAAAAAAAGACTTATTCATAAAGTCTGATCTTGCATATCAAACATTGTAATTTAAAATATCATTGAGCTATCTCACACTGGGGCATTACTTTTTCCCCGTTTCCAAGTGATATGAAAAAAACAAATTTACCCACAGCTCAAGCAATTCCTACCTGTAGCATTTAATTGCCCAGTGGTATCAACTAGTCTTTCTACACAGTCCACTTCCCAACATCACTCGCTTTCCTGCTGTGAAACCTCAGATAGACTAATAGGCTTCTTTGTCTCTACTAACAAAAGAGTTTTACAGTTAAGGTCTTATTTAAATACAATTACTGAAACAGATTCATTGCTTTTCACTCAGTTATTCAGTGTACCCTTTGAAAACCAAAGTTATGTAGGAAGTATATTTCAAGATTTACTAAAATTAGGGGCTAAGGCTAAAACAAGAAAGTGTACTTTAAACTGAGACATAATGATACATTGACTGATAGAGGGGGGGAAAAGAGTGGCTTTGTTTAGCTTCAAAAACTATGATATAGCTCACACGAAAGCCCAGAAATTGCATCCCAGCAAAAATAACTTCTCTAGCAAAGACAGCTTATATTACTGCATGTGTTTTGCCAATGACACTGGTAACACAGCCTCAAAAATATAAATATATGAGAATATATCAAAAATATAATAAAACATAGCTGACTTAATTCCAAAGCTACAATAACTAAACCACTTGTCACTAAAAAGTCAGTTACACCAGAATATTAGCTACAATTCCTTGGACTGAAGGAACAAGGGAGGGCAAGACTTACAAACACACGCAATATTAACACAATCCACAGGTATTTGTGTCTTGCTTCTCACAGTGCCAAAAGGAATTTAAACAGTGTGTTTCAGGCAACATCCAAAATACAGATTGATAATAAAAGGGAAGAAGATCCAGCCCAGACAGACAAAATAAGGGTCTTCTAGAGGGATACTACCAAAGGGGTGCATACGACAGCAGGAACGGGAGAGGGCAGGTGAAGGAGGACGTGGGAGGGTGATGAATACTGGAACACAGCTACAATTTGTGATAACGTTTAACCCCCTGCCCTCAATTTAGACTCTCTAAGACATTAAATGAATACCAATATGTCAATAAACCAAGACAAACACAAGCCCAGGCAGAACAACAAAACCTCTGCCCCTAACAGCATTCATCCCTTTTTGTCTTCCAGATTACAGGAGAAGCCACAGAATCAGAAGGCTTTAATCCACAGGCATGATGGGGAAGAGTGAAAGCAGCAGAGCCACCCACACCTGCAGCAGTGGCTCATCTGCTCTCCCCATGCAGCAGCCCTGCAGGTCACTGCACTTGAAAAAACATCATAATAAAAATCATCTGTCTGCTATCACCAAGCCAGGATGTAGCATCACTGCAGCTGCATTTACACAGCAGTTGGTATGGATAAAATCATTCCTTGTTAAGGAAGGATTTATAAAACATGCAGGACATTCACTGAACAGAGGCAGTGACTAATTTGAAATTATAAATGCATTTGCCTAGACACAGCTGACAGGTTGAAGAATCAGTCCAGTTTCCTTTCACTTTGCAACGGATACGCCACAGGATTGGCTCAATTTGGGGACAAGTACAAAGACCATGATTAAAATGAAATTCTCAGATTGATGGGAATTAACGGTGAAGCAGCAGTGTGGAGAACAGAGTCCAGAACAGGGAGAATGGCACTTAAGGGTTGAATTACCTTAACATCCCCAAGAGTAAAATTGCTAACACCTCCACCATCTGTTGCACTAGCTATTTGGCCTGCAAAGCTCGCTACGGAAGGGACAGTGCCAAATCTCTTCTTCCAAACATGACTATTAGAAGCTACTTCCACATCAATCACACCACAGCCTAAACACTCTGTTAGATGTCCAGGTCTTCTCAAACTCCTCTTTTGTCCCGTCGTAATGAAGGTTTTGTTTGTTCTGCAATGCTGTGGCACGCCAGGTCTTCATGTCCTCTGCATGGGTGGATGAGAAATGAAGGAGTACCGGAACTCGCCCACCAGAGTTCAGGGCCAGGGAGGGAAGCTGCCTTTGTTTGATGCAAGCATCAACTGAGAAGAGGCCAACTGGAAAGAAATCACTCTCTTCCAACCTCCCTTGGACACCTGGGTTAAGGCATGACAGCCCTTCTCAGCAGGGCTGAGGAGTACACAGCTACCTCCTACCACCCTTTTATTAGCAGCAGGTATTTGCTCCTTATCACTCCTAGTCATTGTTTGGGTCATTTTGTTGTTGTTGGTTTGGGGTTTTTTTGTTATGTGGTTGCTGGGATTGGTGGTAGTGGTTGTTATTTTTTTAGCTGACTTGCCCTGACATTCAAGGGCTACATTTTATTTTCAGCTCAAATTAAAGGCTGCTGAAATCCGTCATGGTCTCGCCTCCCAGCATGAGGAGTCAGCTCTTATCTCTCTGTGGGGGGAAGTGAAAATGGGCTCCGTTGCCTAGAAACCTGACTGAGCATCTTTTAAGTGAAAAGCAAGTTCTGGACTGTTAATTTAGGAGCAGAGTCCAGGCCAGAGGATGGTGCCAGTCACTTTGCTTCTAACATCTACAGGGTGACCCTTTCATGGGAACAACGAAGGGTAGACAAACCCAGCGCTAAGACTGACAGCAGTCCAGGGGTTTATTAACCAGGCAGTTGCAATGCAATGCGAGTTATGCTGCAAGCATCTGCAGTCTCTCCAGATCAAGAAGACTCCTTCCTACTGGGGCATGAGGGTTTGGGGACCCTGCACCCAAAAAGACTTGTTCATTCACTGAATTCATGTGGAGCACCACAGGTACCTATTTCCTGGAAGAGAAGCCAAGAAGGAGCCAGTGGGCACACCCACATTTCAGATAGCATATTACATGCAGTATTGTTTATCTTGCAGAAAGCAGGAGTTGTCTGCCCTCAGTAACAATGAATTACATGGCACTTTATGCAGTGATCCAAGCTATTTTTTATATAAGAAAAAATAGACTCTCCTCTAAATTACAGCATTTACCTTGTATGCACTGAGTGAGTTTTCTTTTAATTTACAAAGAAAGCCACGAGTAACAGCATATTAGGACAAGTCTTGCATGAAATTCTGCATTAGATCTCAAATATGTGCCCATCTGAAATGTTTTCACTAGTGAAAGCAAAATCTTCAAGATATTCCTATGAAGTTCATCATATCTTACACACTGGTCACACTGATAGCCATACCATAAAATAAATTTTTAAAAAAGGTAAAAAATAGTTGTTTAAAACATTAAACTGAATTTTGAGACTACAGATATTAAAGCTAAAAAGAAGTCTGCAAGACAATGAAGCACCCACCCATGGTGACAAACAGCCTTCAAGGTAAGACCCCAACTCCTCGAGTAGATATTGCTGAAATTGGTGGTCAGGCAACAAGCAGAGTAAGTACCAGGGTTTACTATACTCCTCCATCAGATTTGAATCAATGCATTGCCCCAGGAATCCCAGTTCACCTGGAAAGCATAAAGAGCTACAAGAAGGGGAACAAAGAGCTGCTGAATCCAGCTCCATGACATGAAGTGTATGTCCCATGCCAGGCTTGCCTGAAGGCTGTGCCAGCAGCAGAGAGCACCCCAAGATGCAGACACACTTCTGCCAGCTCTTCTTGCCTTCAGGTCTTACTCAAGTTATTACCTTCAATGCCAGAAAGCATGCTATACAGAAACAACTAATTTGACTTTGCTACTTTGCATTAAAATCCAAGAGGATACAAGATACTTCTAGTAAGCTGGCCAACCATTACCAGCAACTACAGCTACACAAGCTTCAATTACAAGTATATTGTATACAAGTACAAACCATTTGTGCTTTGTCTCTACTAGGATTGATATGAAAATAAGTATATTTAAGTCTAAAATCACTAAGACCTACAATATTTTAGTTATTTTGGGGAAAAGCAACTTATTTCTCCTCAGTTTGAACAGATCTTAGTAGCACTCTGTTTACAAAGTATTTCCTTTCCTATCTTGCAGAAACACTGAGGATAAATATAAAGGTTTCTGCAGTGTTCAAATCTTACAGTAAGTAACCAAACACAGCTAAGATGAAAAGGAAGAAATCAGCACAACAAAAACTGTGCTTTCTTTTTACATCTCCCCTACTCCTTGCCCCTTTGCTCAATTACTTTAACATTTTTCCTGACACAACAGGGTCAGTAACACCCACGTAACTAAAGAAATTCACCTGGTTTTCCTCCTTTCCCTAAC
This sequence comes from Psilopsiagon aurifrons, assembly GCA_025447955.1. Taxonomy (NCBI): domain Eukaryota; kingdom Metazoa; phylum Chordata; class Aves; order Psittaciformes; family Psittacidae; genus Psilopsiagon; species Psilopsiagon aurifrons. The sequence continues at coordinate 17,982 of JAOEHY010035810.1, forward strand.
CTCAAGCATTGGAAACAAGGCCTACCATCACATGCTACTAAACCACTGATCTCTGCTTTTTAGCACTAATGAAAGCTTAGATCACAGCAAACTCGGTCTACAGTAATTGCTGCTCCAAGGCCAAGTCTATCTTATCTATCTCATCTATCATCTCCCCTGAACATCAGTAACACTGTGTGAGTACACTGATACTAAACAGTGCTATCAGTGCTCTGACAAAGCAATCAAAATACAATAAAGCTTTCAAGCACAAACCCTTTCTTTGATACTTAATTTGAATTTAGCTATCAGAATCACAGAATGGTTTGGGTTGGAAGGGGCCATAAAAAGCTCATCCAACTCCAACATCCCTAATACAGGCAGAGACACCTTCCACTAGACCAGGTTGCTCCAAGCCCCATCCAACCTGGCCTTGAACACTCCCAGGGATGGGGCAGCCACAGCTTCAACTTATACCTGCTTTAATGTGATCTGCTTGGCAGGCCAGGTCATACAGGGAAGACAGCATGCTCTTCCCCATGCCCTCACTCTACATCCATGGACAGAGACAAAAATCAACTCCACTGCTCACCACCTACCCTACACCCCCAGCACTACTAAGAACAATGGATCATTTCTCCTTTCTCCCCGCCCTCAAACTTCAGAGGGCCATAAGCAAGAGCTACTTAAAAAGAGCAGCACATCCCAGGCTTGCTCCCGGGCTTCAGTCCCAGCTGCAGGCAGCCGATTCCCAGCCCACTCCCCGGAGACGGCATTATCAGCGCCTTGCCAACAGAGAAGGTGGAAACAAGGGAGGGGGATTGCTAAGAGAAGGAAGGAGAAATCACATGAAAAATAACGCAGCAGCTGGTTAGTGAGACTCGATTTTCTAGTCTAATCTCGGTTTGTGAAGTCAATGGGGGAGAAATGCCACAATTTGCATGACAACAGCCAAGCCAACTGAATAGTGGCAAATCAATCCTGCAGCAAAAGATAAAGCAGAATCTACCTAATATGTTAGCAGCAAGGTAAAATTCAATTCCCATAATGTCTGATGACATTGATTAAAACTGACACTTTTATCATCATCATTATTATTATTATCCGTTTTCCACTTAGGGCTTGGAAAAAACTGAGCCATATAAAGATGCAGTTGTCTGACACAAATGGAAACATACTTAATCATGGAAGAAAATAAGGTGAAGTCCACATCTATTAGCAGTAACAGCCCTAGGAAAATATTAGGGATGGCCATTTTAGTGTGTTACAAAGAAACACATGCACTGGGTTCAGGCAGGGATTCAGTGAATTTATACCCATTAGAAGAGAAGTAAATAGGTAGCTGGAAAGAAATACCAGATTTTATTTATGGCTTAGTTGAAAATAATCAGCCAACATATATCTGCCTTCCTTCCCAGTTATTTAGAGATGTGACTGTCAGTGTAGACTTGCTGTTGAATTTAATAACCCTCACAGTCACTACTGGGTTCAATAGGAAAATTTCCTGAGGATATGCATTTGGCTATAATTAAAAACCAATTCTTCTTAACTCAGGAAAAAAATCCTCCTTCCCTTCCTCAGTCACCAGTGTCATTATCTCATTTAATAATCTCATTTTTAAAGATGACATTACACCTGAATGGGAATTGCTGATCTGTCAAGGTAAGCACATTCATCACAGGAAAAAGAAAGTACCTACCAATGATGCTGCTGCCTGCATTTAAGCAAAAGGTAACTGGATATTAAAATAAGAACAAAGTGAGTATGCTGAAACATCCACATTACTTTTATCAAAGGAATCTGTGAGAGTAAAAAACCATTTTTAAGGAAAAAAAAATATTCAATTTTTGGGTATTGGTTTTAACTACAGTGCATGCCATCACGATATCAGAGACAAAGAGTGATGAAAATCTCAGCCAGCATTGCTTATGCCACTGAATCCATTCTGCATAGTACTAGCAAAGGATCGCGAACATCGCAAATATGTCAATGCCTAATCTTCTGACTCAGTTACAAGCTAAAAGAGAATCCCCCCTTCAGCCCCACTTTCACTACTTCAAGTCTCAAAATATCTTTCCTTGCAATACAGAGAAGACAGCGAGAAGTTTCAAGTGGCACCTCTTGAATACTGAACACTTCCAAGGGTCTACATGTTGTCCTTGGCCTCAAAAAGATCCTGAACTGCAATAACCTGCCAGGGAAGGCAGATCACTGATGCTCCTGTTTTTGAAGGTGCCCTAATAGGAGCTGCAGAAGAGAGGGGGCTCTCAGCTGTGTTTGCAGAATATCAGGATCCCTCTCTCACTTTCCAGTCACCAGGGGAATGGGCAGATACCATCCTGCCCATGTACATCCTCCAAAACCTGCCCTGAAAAACGCTTCACTGTCTCCTGCCATGCATATATTACAGATCCCAGACACAGCCATGTCCAAACCTGCCCATTAATCACATTTCCTTCCACAGGCAGCAGCCTTCTATTAATATATATTAGTTTTTTGTAACGGACTTGAGTAAAGATGGGAGTGACATTTACTCCCTCAAGTGAAATTATACAGTTATATACATCCTATCATGTTTTGCCATCTCATGTTTTTACAGCAGTTGGGCTGTCACAATCTCTCCTGCAGAAACTGCTCTTCTGCATTTAACAATGTGAAGGTTAAAAAAACCCAACCCCAAGAACAAGTCAAAGTCAGGAGTCTGATTTATGGATCAAAAATCCAGGCATGAGATGGTTTTGAACAAAATGGATTGTGCTTTGCCAGTTTGCTTTTGATAGTTTCTTTGGGGAAATAAACCTTTTGCTGAATTATCCCTTAGAAAATGGTGGTAACAGAGATTTTATCTTCTTTTGTTTAAATAGCGAACAATTCTATGAATACAAGGCCTGATACTCAGGTAATATGCTAATGTAACTATGTGGCCTGGCATGTAAACTGACTCAAAACCAGCTTGGAATACATACCCCATTAATTCAGATCTTTCTACTCATCTTGATTATTTACTTTTTCTTTTGTAAACAAACGAGTCCAGGAGGTCCCAGCACTGAGCTGAACAGTACAGGAGCAACCCACTACATCTCACCAAAACTACAAGTCCCTAAAAGGAAACATGTAACACTACTTGTATTTGCACTTAGATTGGCTAGAATAAAGGAAAACCGTGGAAAACCAACATTTTGAATCGTATTAAAATATTGTGATGAGTAAAAAATGGTCTGAAAAAATTGAATTAAGTATTCAGATTACTTTTGTTCACAGCATCTGAATGAATCACAGAATCATAGAACAACGAGGGCTGGAAAGGACCTTAAGATCATCCAGTTCCAGCAACCTTGCTATGGGCAAGGATGCCTCACACTAGACCACAATTTATGGGATAAATTACCAAGAATGGATTTTAGGTTATCCTCAGTTTGTAGATAACCACACTACAGATCTGATTAGTGGTTCATGAGTTAAAAATAACGATTATTACGAGTAACAAAAATCAACTAAATTTGTTACTTCAATTGGAACATCCAATGGGAGGGTTCCCCCCCTAAGCTGGATAACTTCAGCTTTTACAGTGCATAATCATTCATCACCTACACTATTACCATTCCCTCTGTAGTGATCATATGCCCCTAAAGTCCTCAAATCAGATAAGCTTCCTCACCCTACTAATGGAGAAACTGGAGCTTAACTGAAGAAAAATAGCTATATAATGGATCTGACCTACCTTAAAGTTACTAAAGATGAAAAAGAAAAGGGTAAAATTACGTGATCAGGTTTGTAGCACTGTTCTGGCAGATGGCAACCCATGGTTGTAGTAACTCAGGCTAACGAGTAAACTGCACTGCTAGGCATCACCCCAGCTTTCCTCTCATCTGATTGTCCTGCAGATTTTTCCCCCTGCATCTAGCATGGTATGATCACACAGCAATATAACCTCAGCAATATAACCTCACACAATATGCATCCTAAAGTAGAGATTCAAATGTTAATGATGGCATTTGTTCAAACCCCATTCCTGAGGAATAATCTTGCCTTCACCACCCTCCATTCTTTCCATGTGATTGATTAGAGTAGGATGATTTTTGTAGGAGTCATTAAGAATGCATAGAACAGAAAAATAAGTACGCGTATAAAAGAATGATTTAAATAGAGTCGCTATAGGATACATCCTAGCTGACTTCCCTAGCATCCGCCCTCCTGTGAATTAACATGAGTTCAAGGTATTTTAAGTTAATTAATGAAGGCAGTGCAATACAAACCCCAGTGGTATTAAGACATTACCCCAAAGAGTTAAATCCTCACTGGATTAAAAGTAGTACAGTTAAATCTGCTTCTGAGAAAGCAGAGGGAAGAAAGAGCCAATTCTCTTGTAGCTAATGGAGTTAAACGGGAATAAATGAAAGTAAAATGAAGGCTTTACACTTGTGTGGGTGCAGGCACAACAAGGCCTACATCATCCCAATACTTACTTAAACTATTCAAGTGCCTTGCTCCTGGAAAATCAGATGCAGGGACCTTAAAATTCATCCAGTTACAACCCCCTGCAATGGGCAGGGACACCTTCCACTAGGCCAGGTTGCTCCAAGCCCCATCCAACCTGGCCTTGAACACTGCCAGGGATGGGACAACTAAACAAACTTAATGTTAAGCACATTATGGAGAACATCACCCTCATTTAACAATTCCACAGTGCTTTTAGTAGCACAGTCAAACCACAAAGGATGGACTTTCAAGAGTATGAAGTTACACTTCTACTTCTTCCAGCACCTGGATGATTTTATCAGACTTTTGTAAAAGCCTGTTCCACATCCCTGCCCTTTTAGACCAGTGAAAACTCAATATATCCTGGAAGAATAATTCCATGTGGCTGAAAACACCCATTTATATCACATAGTGACACTGGAGCAGCTGAGAAAGGGAGCTCTTTGCTCTATAAGACGGATTAGAGGATGATTTACTGGCAGCTGCACAGTGAGCAGTAGGTATGGGGATGTCTGTGGAGAAGAAAATGCTGAGAAATAACGTGACAAAGTGGAGCAATAGCCAGGAAGGAGAAAAATAGTATGTATCCTTCAGTGTCAGCCAGGGACTTAGCTAGAAATACTCCTGGCAGATTGGATTCTTCAATGCCCTGAGCCACCCGCTTCCAAAGCGGTTGGTTCACTGCATACATTAACAGTGAATAACAATCAACTCCTCAGCTGCTTACGACTTGGGTTTTATTCCTTGATTCTCAATCAGAATTCATGAAACACATGTTTTTTTCTGTTAACATGGCTTGGAAGTGAGAATCCCATGCAAAGATGAAATAACACACATGTAAGAAAGCATCCCGATGGTCTGAGTAAGTGAAATATTAGTAAGTGATACCACTGACAAGTGCAGAAGAGTCCTGTTGTACTGTGTGCTGCTGCTTTTCCACTGGCAACTCCAATGAAAATTGATTTTTTGTTTTGTTTTCAACCACACAATATAAGAAACAGCACTTTCAAAGTCTTCCCTCCCTTCAATTCTGTTGCACTGAACTGGTTTTCCTTTTAAATTATCAGTGTCTTTATGGCTCTGGCTGAGCTTATTTTATTGAAGGTTTTTTGAGCAACAACACCAGGCAGATGAGTAAAACTGAAAAGTTAAGAGAATCAAAGGAGTCCAAGAGTGGTCCCAATGAATCTGCAATTTTCTGGTGCATCATTCTGCATCAGATGAGTAATCCACCATTTGGGACAGTGTCCAAGAACAGACCATCTGCTCCCAGTATTACCACGCTCCTGGAAGCTCCACAGAGTCTTTCACCTTCTCTTTAACAGCTCTGGAGAGCAAAATAATAGTGAGGTTTCTAAAAATTACAAAACCAATAAATAAACAAGCTGCTTGGTCTGAAACACTATCTCTTTCCAGGTTCAGCACCTCTAGCTCACATTAGTAGCCTTCTGCCACATATAAGTGGCGTTTGACATGGAAGACACAAATGATACTGAATGAAGAAAATGGATTTTGAACTGTGAGATCCCAACACTGAAACAATAAAATCCCAGATAAGTGATTGAGGGGATTTGCATATGTACAGTTCCTGAATTCTTCCTAATTTCACGCACATGCTCTGTAACAAATGCTTCAAAGAGCAGTGAGGCAACCACAGAATGTAAAACCTCCCCAACTATCCCCTACCCTGTGTGCAAGGAAGACTACAGGACAAAAACTCTCCCTTTAATGCTTCAGCAAGGCAATTCCATGGAAGGAGCCAGGTCTAAAAGGCAAAAAGGAACATGCCAACCACTTTTCATACAACTGTCCTGCAAAGTCCAATCAAGGCAGCTAGCTAATGGGATAGGAAATCAAATCCCCACATCAGCACATAGCTGGATGCTACCAAAAGAGGTGGTCCTGTGCCTGCAGTCCTGGCCCCAGCTTCACACCCTCCCCTTTGCCCCTGCTCACCTGATCCTTACAGGAGCCAAGCTTAAGAAACTAAGCCACCACAATGCTCCAAGTTTTTACTCAGGAGCAAAGAACCTCCCTGAGGATCCTCTAGCCAGGGGGAAAAGATCAATAACAATATCTTTGGCAGCAGCCTGCCATTAGGTCAGTTCAGCTGTATTTCAGAAATCCAGCTAAGAGTTGATTCTTAAGCAGCTGAAGATGTTCTAAGATCCCACATGGATTTTAGCAGTGCACGGGTTCTAGCTGTGGTGCAAGGAAAGCCATGGGATCATGTATTTGGAACAGAAGACTCAACCCTCTTTGCTATTAAGAGTGGTTCAGTATCTTGCTGCTATCGAAAGGATGAGGTCTCACTGCTGCCCCACTTCCCAACCACTCACTCTTCTCTCATGTGAAGACCAGTGAGTGCTCTTCCAAACCTCAACTGAGCCACTACCCCAGCAGAAGAGCTCTACATGGGGCTTCATCCTGCAGACTTGAAAGTCAGAAGGTCAAGCTGACTTCAAAACCAAAGGCAGGCAGCTAAGAATGGCCTGTTTCACTGTGCCCTCAGTATCCAGATAGTATTGCTATAGCTTCATTTAAAGACCAACTGGATTTGGGACCTCCTGAATAAGCTGATCTCCTATCACCAGAGCAGCAAACTTCAAACAAAGCCAAGAGAGGCCAGTGGAGAGGGACTAGAAGAAAAGGTGTAGCTAAGATATCATAAAGGCTTCTAAAGAAAAAGGCCATACTACTTTCAAAAGAGCGTATAAATGGCTTCAGGTCCTATCGTTCAAAAGTGCAAGACAGAAAGAACACTACGTATATGGGAAGCACGTCTCTAAAGTATGCACTTAGAAAGCCAAAGATAAAGCCCACACTTTGCTCACATTTTGGAAGTTCAAGGTCACTGAACTGCAGGAGTCTTGGGCATGAGGATGAGAATACAAGGGCAGTGAAGGAGAAAGGTTAAGATGTCCTCTAGGACAGAAGAGAAGAGAGAAAGAAAAGAAGACAGAAAAAAGAAGAGAAAGAAGAAAAGACAGAAAGTACAAAGTTATTCATATAGGAAATCAGGTGCTAAACCTGGAGCAATATGTGCGCAGGTAGGATTTGGAGCTTGAGATAGAGAGGTAAGGCAAGACACATATAACCATGAGTTTTAGGGAGTTAAGCTGGATCTCACAAAACATTTCTCCTCTGGCCACTGACAGGAAAGAGGAGCTGGTCCCCTTAATGTCTACAAGGGGCTTTGGTGAGGGCAGCTCTTCTCCTGACCAGCCAATGTAGTGTCACTCAGGTTCCAGCCTCACTCAGGATCCTAGAAGTCCTTACCACCAGTCCTTATTCCAAATCATCTTTATCAGTTATCGTACATCTCTTAAGTATGGCGCCAGTACTCTTCTTTTGCAAAAACATAGTATCTTACGTGTTAAAAGAGAAAGGAATTTGGCAGTGCTGGGGTAAATCTTGGACTTTATGATCTTAAAGGTCTTTTCCAGCCTGGTTGATTCTATGAGACAAGTAAGGAAATACAGACCTTTGCAAATCAATCCAGCCTGTTTGTTATACTCATTTGCCTTCCTTCACAGACAATTCCAACACGCAGGCTTTGAGCTGCCAGATTTACTGCTCAGCTGGCAGGAGAGCAGGCCACCAGCTCCTCCAAGGTCCCAGCCACATCTTCCCTTACCGTCAGGCTCCCATTAGATCCTATCCTGATTAAAATGCTTCCTACTCAATCCTTACACCAGCCTGAGTCTGCCACTTTCAAGAGACTTGGTCTTATACCCAAGTTAATGAGAGAAGGAGGCAGTTAAGGACTGAATTAAAAAACAATGACTGGGGGGGAATAACAGAAATATTCAGTCCTTGATCTCCAGAACTATCTTTCAGACCTACAGGCACAGGTCCAAATAGATCATTTATTACCTTAGGAATCTAAAATAAAAGTTTTTCCATTAAAAAAAAAAAAATATGTTTCAGTGTTTTAGAAATAAGCATTCTCCATTCCTAGATTAATATCAAGCTATCACAGAATGAAGTACGATCCACCTACACAATTGCAGCATTCCCAAAGCACTGCAGAAGGCAAAAGGGAAGTAATGAACATGCAGAAGCTACATTTACAGTTAAGAGCAATCGTTTTTATTTGCCTTCCTTTTGTTATAATATTTCAATATAATACTAACACTCATTCTTTGTGCTCTTCTACACTACTGAGTCTCGACTGATGATTCTTGTAAAGATTTTTTTGGTGATTAATCATTTGTCTCTACCTTTTGAACTTCAGTGAAAGCATCTTGATCACAAAACAGAACAGTTAAATGCAGATACTGTAACAGCCTCCAAACAGGGGAAGGAAAACCCCCAAGCTAACCCACTTTGGATCATTGCAGATCCAAGGTCTATGAAATTCAGTGAGAGACCACCTCCTCTCAGGTCAAAATAGGTACTGTAAGTACCAACAAAGATCGTACAAATAGAATGCTATGGATTATTGAACAGTGGTATTACAGCACATTAGTTGTTAGCACTACAGGGTTGGTTGGTGGTTGGTTTGTTTTTTGAAGGACACTGCTACTTCCCTTCACTCTTTTCCCCTTTATAGTTAAACCATCTGAAAGTAATAGTTATATTTTACCGGTGTAGTATCTCGATGTCAGGTAATAATTTTCACACCGATATTAAGGGAAGCTTATGGCCTTAAAGCCACACTGAAAGAAACGCTGAAGGCAAAAATCTCCCTGCTGGCTTTGTGGTCATTATTTAAAGAAAAAGAGAATATTTCATAGAATCCTAGACTGGTTTGGGTAGAAGATTTGGGATGGAACTAGCTCATCCAATTCCAACCCCCTGCCATGGTCAGGGACACCTTCCACTAGACCAGGTTGCTTTGAGCCCAGAAAGTCCAATCTGGCCTTGATTTCTGCATCCATCACACTTTAAGTGCTACAGAGCCACACAACCTACAGAATCCAAGGATATCCCTATCCTATGTAACGCTTCCTAATCTAAACCAGACTAAACCCAAAAATCACTAAGTGACACCCTACATTAACACAACAAGGGGCAGGATATGTTAAGTTTATGTGATGTTCAGTGCTTTACCAAACTTGCCACCAGAGTACAAAAGTCCCTCCACATCTTAGATGATGTATTGTTTAGCCCAGCACATAAGCATCACCAAAGGAAACAAGGCTTATTTGCTTAAACTGTTCTACTCCCTTGCAAGCTATACCTTCCCAACACTTCTCCTTATAGCATATGGTGTACACAGATATTGATACTCTGCTCCCAGCAGGGCCATTGCTCCAGCCCTTGGAGCTGCCCTCAATTGGTGCATCAGCTTTTGCCAGCCACATTACCACTGCTCTCTTGGCAGTGTTTTCTATGGCCGTGGAACAAATGTGCTCCTGCTCCATGTGTTCCCAAGCGACAATGCCAATCTTTGGACACCAGCCTTGGGCATCAGGCCAGATGGATCCTTTCTGCTATTCCTCTGCTTTATGGAGTTGAATAACAAGAGACTATGAACTGTAAAAACACAATACTGTTATCTACTGAAAATACAACCATTGGTCTGTCACACAGCAGTGAAAAAAACTCAGATTAGAGATTTTAGAAAGGAATATGACTGGGGAAAAACAACAAAAAAGAATAACCTAACAGGAAATCAACATATAAATCTAACTTAGCATCCCATACACACACCTGGGGTAAATGAAGAGACACACACTGCTGTACCATCTTAAACTAAATATTATGTATGCTTCACACTTGTGGAATGGAGTGAGAGGCTCACAGGTTTAGCATCTCTTTTTGGAGCTGGGGAATAACTATCCAAAACCTCTGGGAAAAGCTGCATCATCTGCCTTTTCAGCAGTTTCTAAGGGGTTCCCTATAACCAGGTGTCATTTTTTGAGCAGAAATGTCACCCACTTCTTCCCACCATCTATCTGTATTTATGCCCACATGCCTCAAACCATCCCCCAGAAAAACTTCCCCCATCAGATGAATGGCTACTGTTTGGTACTTCACTTTAAGAATATTAATTACAGCAAAGCAGATAATTAAGGTTGGATTAATCACACTTCCCAGGGCAGCCAGGCACAGACACAAAGGGAATAGGAGCCTTTTTTGGACAAGCAACAGATCAGCAGTCAGGCAGCCTGCTATACCCTGATATTACTCCCTACACAAATAACACCAGTCAGTGCCTGTCTGGCACATCTACCCATAGAAATGTGGCATATTTTACTGGGAAAAATCAGGACAAACACACAGAACTCCTATTTCAAGGTTGCTTTTATTAGGGCTCCGTTCCATCAGACTTTTAAAAGAGTAGGCTAAAAAGGGTCGGCTAAAAAGATACAAGACTATGAAAACTTTATTCAGCAAGGGGCTGACAAAGATGATCAGCTTGGAATTAGGATAAATCAAGCCTCACAGAAACTAAAGAAAGCCAAACAAAACAGATATTGAAGTGCGCTTGGGAAATTTGTTCCTCTGTAAAAGCACGGCTATTTTAGTTTCCTCCCTGAAGTGCTTCAGATATAGAAACTTGATAACATAATCCAAACTCCATTTAGATATTCCATATGTGAATCCTGCTATACATAAAGACCTGATTTTAAAAACATATTGGTTTTCTTTTTTAGCAAAGGATTTTTAGTTGTAGAAGAAAAGTATCTATGGAAAGGAAAAGACTCCACACAAAAATCTAGGGAATGCTTCCTATTTGGTTACTTTAGCATTGAGTGTCTGGATTTTAAGGGCAAGACCTGCCATATTTAGAGGTTTCATAAATTCTCCCCCTTCCCTTTTTCACTTTTTAACTAGAAATCCTGAGAACACACTAGTTTTCACCCGGGGCAGTGCAAGGAGCCAGGCTCACCGGCTTCCTGGCACAGCTCAGACCCTGAAGGCACACGGAGGACTCCCGTGATTTACAGTGAAGAAGGCAAGCAGAAAGACGTCTGGATGCTTCAGAAGTTGGTTTTGTTGGGGTTTTTTTAAATAACTTTACAGTACCATGCGGTAACCTTAAGAACAGGGAGGCACAACATCCACCAAAACTGCAAAAGCCCCTTAGAGCTACAGAAGTCCTGAGCTGCTCATTCCTGCTCCTCCCATCCTTTGAACACCAACATTCACAAGGACAGGTTGAGAACAAAGACCAGTTCTCCATATGCCCCTTGTGCCCAGACAAGGGAGGTGGCAGCCGGCCCAGCATCAGCCACCAAGAGCCCAGCAGCAGGGCAGAGCTGCACCTCCACCAATGCCAGTCACAACAGCAGCAGAAGTCCCCAACATATGGTAACTGAGGGACTGGCATTCAAAAGACTACAGTTCCACAAACTTATGCTGAAAATACTTCCATGTATAAGCAAGGCAAAAAACCCAAACATAATCCAAGTAGGCTTGCAGGTGTCATTCTTGCATGAGGACTCAAAACCAATTGTAGGGCCACAAACATTGAAGCCCGACCAGGACCAATCACCACCAGTACCACAAGTAGGTAGGAAAAAACTGATTTAAACTGGTTTACTAGAAAAAAGTGGTGATAAGAAAGATGGCAGAGGAGGGGCCCCAAAACAAGAGGGATGTGGAACCATTGGCGCAGGTCCAGAGAAGGCCATGGAGATGCTGCGAGAACTGCTGTTTTGCTCTGGAGACAGGCTGGGCTGTTCAGCCTGGAGAAGAAAAGGCCCCAGGGAAACCTTAGAGCAGCTTCCAGTGCCACAAGAAACCTGGAAAAGGGCTTTGGACAAGGGCTTGTAGGGACAGGACAACGGGGAATGGCTTTAACCTGACAGAGGGGAGACTGAGATCTTAGGCAGCAGCTCCCCCTGTGAGGGTGCTGAGGCGCTGGCACAGATTGCCCAGAGAAGCTGTGGCTGCCCCGTCCCTGGCAGTGCTCAGCGCCAGGTTGCACAGGGCTTGGAGCAACCTGGTCTGGTGGAAGGTGCCCCTGCCCATGGCAGGGGGTTGGAACTGGAGGAGCTTTAAGCTCCCTTCCAACCCAAACCAGTTTGTGAGTCTGTGATTCTGTAATCTCAAAAATAAATACAAGGCACTTACTCATATTATGTTTTTCTACATCAGAAGTACATGGTTCCAGGCAGTTTTCAAGTGTGGTAGTGACTGGTGCTGTAGGATCTCAACTTGTTCCAGCTGAGTTTGGAAAGGACTTAATCATCCCATTCCAGCCAACTATGACAGAAGTGATGAGTTACAGGAGCCAGGGTTGGTGTCTAATCAGCATAATTAATCTAATTTGATGATCACCCCAAGGAGGGAAGAGCTCCTTCAGGCACAGGTAAAAGAGCACATGAGTCACTACTTGGCAGGGATGGTGATTAGTTTGAAAATTCAAGCTGTGGTTTGTTGGGAAGTTTGGACTCAGTCTAAAGAGGAAACACAAATTATTAGGTATAGAACAAAGTCTAGGCAGGCTTTCTCCAACCACCAAGACACGACTGTCACTAAAAACCTGTGAATTTGTCAAACAACAAAAAGTATCTTGGGACACAACACCCAAGTTGGCAATTTTATTACCATAAAAATGCTCTTGTAAGATCCATACAAAAGATAATGCTTTCACAGTACCAGGATCCATTTAGAAGTGCCTGGTGTCTCTCAAGCAGTGATTCTGGTTTCCTCATCCAGAGATTTCAGAAACCCTCTATACAGCTTCAAAGCTGCATCTCACACATCTCACTAACTGAACACAGTCCAGTTTCAGCACAACACAAACAAACAAGCTGTTTAGGTATTGCTATCCATTCCTCTCAGTTTAAGGCAGCAAAAGCTAGCACAGCCACCAAAGGAAGCAGGCTGCCTTGCAAGTACCATGGTTTATTTGCTGCTACCCTCACACCTTCTCTGTATTGCATGGTTGTAGAGCAAATTGGATGCGTGAATTGAGCCATTCTGAGGGTATGCCAGTTCAGAGGAGATATGAAATTTCACAGTTCCTTCCAGAAGCACAAGAAACTGATAGAAGAAAAAAAAAAAAACAAGTCATGTCATACTGGACATCAGAGAGTTCTGCAGTCCCAATTTCAAGCAGCTGTTTGCCAAGTAGCCCAATTGTCATGGCATTGGAAAAACATACTAGCTAGCAAAAGGTTCTTAGTGCTTCCTGGCAACATGTCACTCCATACATTGATTTAGCAGCCTCCCTGTACACTTAGCAACTGTCATGGGTTCAGCAGTGGCAGTCATTTTTCTCCTTCTTAGTAGTTGGTGCAGCACTGTGTTTTCGACTTGTGGCCTGAGAACAGCGCTGATAACACCAATGTTTTAGTTACTGCTTAGTAC
>JAOEHY010035811.1:0-24421 GCA_025447955.1 Psilopsiagon aurifrons
GCTGAAGGGGGTCTAATCACCTCAGATTTCTCATGTGATGATGAGCTTCTAACTTTGGCCAGTTGCTCTGGCCGGGTGTTAGAGGTCAGGCTTTCAATTGTTATTGGCTGCATTTGGCTACATTAACTGAATAAATATTTAAGGTCTGAACCTCTAACACTGTGTTAAATGGAGCAAGACTGAGGCTAAAATCAATATAATGGGATATACGGAGGGAAGAAAAAACATTGAGGTAGAAGACAAAGAATTCAAGTCCTTCCTTGTGAATAGGTGAGGTGTGGATATGGGGGACCAGGAGTACAGTGCCATGACTTGCAGGCAGCAAAACCCAGGACCTCAGAGGGACCAGCACAGCCCAGGCTAAAAGGCCACAGTACCTTCTTTTTCAGCCTTTACTTTGTGCTGAGATCTCAGAGGCATTTCTCTTGCTTTCCTGCCTCCCACTGCTGGGATGGAACTATTCCCTCTGGCACTGGTGGGCATCCCTCAGTCATCCACAGGAAAAAAAAGATGTGCTGTGGATGACACAGAAAGGGAGGGACCTGAAGGTCCCACTTCTGATCCCCACCAGCTGTTGCCGTAGTCTGGGGCCACCAGATCCTAGAGGCAGGCTTCTTTATAATGCACATGCTCATCCCAGGAGTAAGCTAGTCTTCATATAAGTGCAACTTCTGCAATGTTTTCTCCCTGCCTCTGAGTTATTAAGCTATGTCTGGAGGTAGCCGCATGTCAACTCCTAAAGTAAGTACTGGCCATGAAGTGAGCTTGCCAATGTCAGGATCCCTAGGTGAAGTTCTTCAAAGCTGAAACCTCCTAAAAGTTAATTATTCCATCTTCTGGAAAGCCTTAAGGAATTTCTGATCTGGAGATTCACAATCTGGAAGCAAAGCTGAACTCTCTCAGGCTGTGAGTCTTTGACTTTCCAGCACCACCCGGCTACCCACACCCCAGGGGCTAGGCACTGGGCTCAGCCTACCTCCTCAGTGTAACAGTTTGGGAAAAGAATGGCATATCCTTTAGCAGGCATGGTCCCACTTCGTCACTCACAGAAATACATACTCCTTCTGGTGGAAAAAAGACTGTGCCAACTCTTCTTCAAGCCTCTGCTCATACCTGCTAAATGTGGATGTTAGGAACTGATGGGACTCATGGGAGATATCAGTAGAAATCCTGCCTGGAAGATTCAAGTGGAAATGAAACCTTTTTCTAAACTCTAATACTCAAAGGAGCAAAGAAAACTTTTCAAATACTGTTCTACATCCCACCTTTTCCTCTTTTTCCCCATCTTTCTTTCTACAGCCAGACAGATCAGGAAGTGAGGAATCACTCAGTAACTTCAATCCCACTCTATTTCACGATTGAGCCTCAATAGATGTCTTTGAACAGATGCAACAGACAATCTCTATTTCAGAAGTGTGGAAAGGGCTGTAAAAAATACAAAGAAGAGAAAATATGCAAGAGACAAATGAAAGTTCTGTAAGTAGCATGATGTGTGAAAAGTAAACAGCAAGAGGTATGTAGCAGCAGCCGGTGTGTGCAGAACAGCATAATGTTTCTGCATATTTCAGAGCAGGAATGAACTAGGCTGTCATTTTAGATGGGAAAGAGAAGAGACAGAAATGATGCTGGCTGTTCATGAGATCTCCTACAGCCTGCTGTGGCTATTGAGTAGGTTAACACCTGCAGGTTAACACTCATTCTCTGCTAAAGGCAAGCTTCAGCCAACATGCTTTTCAAGCCTTGTCCAAGGAACATCACTGCAGCTATTTTTAAACCCCCAAAGATGGGATTGAAACTTAGCACCTGTTCTCTGATTTCCTAAGAAAATGATATCTGTGCAATGGTGCACAGCACCAGAACATCCGCCAGTGCCTTCTCTCTCCCTTTCCTTCATGAATTTAGCAACTGATTTTAACTTAATATGACAGAGCAGTAGGGATCTCAAAGATGCAAAATACTGCACATTTCATTAGTCAGCCGTGTAAAGGAGACAGATCCCAATCATTCCCATGCTGGCAGAAAGGCTGCCAGTGATCTCAGCCACACACAAACTCATAGGTACTAGACGTTAGCTAATCCACAAGGAGAACATTATCATGCATTCCCCAGTTATAACTAAAGAAAAGCCTCATAGCGTGTTGGACAGCAAAGACTCCAAACATAAACTACAGAGCCACTGGAAACCAGATTCTATGGATCTTAGTATTTAGATTCTTAGTACTTCATTTTCACATGTGTATTCCAAAGGGACTCTACAAAGAAAACGAAGAAATTGAGAGGTTGAGGCACTGTATATTACCTAGGACTGTGGATAATATACAGAGGATTTTTATTCTAGCTCCCTTTCTATTCCCTTCCTTGACCTTCAAGTCCTTCCTCTGCTCCTTTGCAGGTTATCTGAGTACTGGTAACTCTCTAAGGTTTCAGTTTATAAGGAGACCATGTATCTGACAATGCAGTATTATTTTTGGCTTGTCTCCGTCATGTTTTTGTTTCTGAATGAAAAGAGGATCCTTTGTTCTAGTTGTGGGTACAGGCTGAAGTGAAATACCCGAAGGTCTGGATGGGTCTTTGACATGTCCAGTCAGCACCAATTTCTTACTGTCTGGAGGCCTTCGACACAGCAATCCATTATTTCTTGGTTTAATTCTTTATGCACAGCTTTTCATATTGATTACTTAACATCATTAGTTTTGGTCATTCCATACAAGAGACAATGGAAAGATCAATTTTAACTATATGAGCTAAAGGAACTTGCTCTTAAAGCATCCAGGGACTGGAATCATTTATCTTCTGCTCTCTGAATCATAAATCTTTTACAAGTGCAGCATTAGATTCATTGTTTGCTACAGCCGCATGTGATGTAGTCGGGGATCATTGTAAAAGTGTCCTACATTGCAGTGTGAGGCTGTACCCATAAAGCATATTAATGTATAGTATTGTCATGGAAATTGTCATGAGCTGCTGCAGAGAGCATGGTTTTCACAAGAGCTGTGCAAATCATCAATTGTTTTTCAATTTGGTGGCTGAACTGGAAAGAGAGAATTGGTTTATTTTAGACTTATAATGGAACATATTTACTTCCTCAACTAATCAAAATATGTTTTTCATCATAGAATTTTTTTTCAGGCTTTTTGTAGTAAAAGCAAAGAGAATGTGGGAAGGAGGAGCTAGCTTCACAGAGGTATTTCAGTAACATTTGGAGAATTGGGCAGAAAATGGGAAGGAGCAGTTTACATGCAATAACTATGCAAATAACTGTGGAGAAGGCTTTCACAAACGGTAGAGGAATGTACTGCTCAGGCCCATATCTGCCTATTCAGTACATAGGAAAGAAGATTAAATGCTGAGCTATAGCATTTTTTAATCACATCCATAAAAACTGCATTGGTTTTCAGGATAATTTATACAGATACAAGAGGAAGGATTTGAGCCATGGCCTCTCATACCCTAAGTCCCTGTAGCTGAGGACAGATGGAGGGAGTGGAAAGACAAGATACATCTGAACTTCTGCTCTAGGCCTGTACTAAAGCTTTCCAAGCAAACTTCAAAACAAACCATTTATCATCCTTGTGTAATAAACTAGCAGTGTCCAAACTCTCACAGTGCAGCAAGACAGGAGTGGGGCAAGATGCTGTTGAAAAGTTCAAGCCTCAATGACCTGAGTTAATGGAGCTCTTCCATGGCATCATTACTGCGGCTAGGGCTTGTCACTGGGAGGGACATGATCAAAACCAGTGGGCCAGTCTAACAAGGGGTATTCCTGCACCAGCTACTTCTGACCAAGATCAATAGAGCAGCACAAAAAAAACAAGAGGAAAGACATTTTTATTGGTTTTGACATAACAAATCATTGTATGGGCATCTATGTACATACATAAGGGTTCTGACCTCTCCAAGGCATCTTATACAGTTTTCCAGTATCAAAGGATGTGATTTGGGTTGTTTCAGAGTAGCACACAAATCTGAACTTTTGGGTAGTTTGCCCAACAAACAGATGAGCTGGTACTTCATATTTGGGGGGCAGGGCTAGCAATAAAATTGGGAAAGGACTCTAAAAACTTCTTTTCAATCTCATTGGAAAGGAGCTGTTAATTACATAATAATTAAAAAAAATCAAACAAAAAAAAAACAAAACAAACAAACAAACAAAAAAAACAACAAAAAAAACAACAACAAAAAAACAACCAACCAACCAAAAAAACCAACATTAGCAACCAAGAGTTTGAGCACTTCCCCAAGTCTCAAACAAGACATTTCTGGTTCCCCAAATTTTAGCTGTTCTACTTTGAAGAACTGATGTCAGTGTTAGACAATACGGTATTCATCCCCAGTAGCAATGTGATTACAGGATGGAGGTTTGGTGTCAAGAAGCAAGTACATGAAGGGCAGACCCGTGCAAGCTACAGCTGGGGCAGATAATAAACTGGCTTTGAGGGAGAACATTTTATTCCAGCATGGCTCAAGATGATGTATGAAACCACCAAAGATTACATTCAGTGACGTCTTGAGAGCAATTTGATGTTTATGGTTAACCCTAACATTGCTTTTGTTTATAGACACTATTTCTAGAGCAATCTTATCTTGTACAGCTTTTATGGATACAAAAATTATCAGGCTACAGCTTTTACAGCACAAAGGGTGACATGGGTTTGATTTACACTTCATTACAAACCAGTCCTACAAACACTGCTCAGATGTATAGTTCTTAGTTTCCCGGTGAAAATTCACAAAGGAAATGAAATGTTTTGAGCTTGTGCATATGAACAAGTAATTTGTATCAGACTCACCTACTGCCTCTGATGTTTGTGCATCCTTAGGCATCAGATCCTTTTGATTGAAAAACTCCTGTCAGGAAGAGTTTGATTCCCTGGTGTTAAGTTACCCCTAACTCTTACACATCAGTGTTGACCTTACAGCCTTTTCTTAAAAATGGGAAAAGTGATTTTTTTTTTCACTGTTGACCTCTTCACGTACTGTCACTATGAGCCTTGAATGTACAGTGAGACATTAACCACAGGCATATCACCAAAATTGAATGATGGGGAGCACAAAGTGGGGCATAATCTGTGTAGTGCCATGCTGTTGGACCTCCCACAGGTGTCAGGCTTTTTTTCCACAGGATGCGTATAGACCTACATGGTGAAGTCCTGAGAAGTACAATATTGCTGTAAGGAGTAAGTAGGTTCAGAACCTCCTGTGTATATGGGAAGCTTCTGAGGAGAGCTTCGGACCTCACAGAATCCAAAGGATTTCCAGAGAAGTCTATTCCCAAATTAGCCCATCTATCTAACTGTCAACGCTTCTGAAGAAGCATCAATGTGAAATCATAATACTGAGCTGCAGTCAAGCCTACAGCAACAGTGAAGTCTGTAAGGAAAAAAATAATACTTTTACCTTTCAAGGAAAATCATTCATTTCCATGCATCTGTTCAAAGCAAGGGAGCAAAAAAAAGAAAGAAAATATGTATTTTACAAAGAAATTTTGCCAACTTAGCAAGAACAGCTTTCCAGAATGACAGTTTCCCTGCTGTAGAAAAAAACCCCAAACATCCCTTTGGTTTTCCACAAGCACTTTGCAGAAGAAAAGTTTAAATTATTATTTAAAATTCTTTTTAATTAAAAACTGCAAAAAAATCTATTTTCCATCTGCTTTACTGGAATTGAGAATTTTTAGCTACATACAACTCTTCTGTGGCTACTTGAGGAGTCAGATGGAGATCATTTGGCTGCCTTGCTTTACTGTTGATGCTGCCTCCATCTCTAAACTGGTTCTGGCAGTTGGCAGTGCAAGGGTGACAACCATCTGTTCACACTGTTTGCTGCTGGGTGGTAACACAGTATCAGGTCTTGACATGCAGCACTGTCAGCCTTTCCCTGTGCTGAAGAGAAAACAGTGCTGTGTTGCTGGGCAGCACTCATCAGCCTGAATGTCCAGTGTGCACATACAGCATCTTCACCAGGAATGTCACCATCACTTGTTGGGAGCAACCTTCAAGAGGTACATTTGGGAAATCCAGACCTCCTGAGTATACCAGAACCAGCCCAACACCTTGTTAACTGCACATCTTATTTGTATGACAGCAGTGTGAGATGATCATGGAAGCAGTAGCTCCCAATGCTGAAGTGCAGACATGGGGATGAGGTGTTCTGAATGCCAGGAACTCTTTTCTGTCTGGAGCAGTAGGTGGGATCTTCTACCAACCGTCATCACTTGCTGGACACTGCTGGCTCTGTGGGTTAAACAGCTTTGTGGAGGGGTTGATGGAAACATCTAGTCCTGACTGGACCTGAAACATTACCTGCAGACAAAAGCAAAGCACCAGAGCTGAACTTTATCCTGTACCATGTTGAATAGCTATTAAACCCCGTCGCTATGGCCTGGAGGCTCAGAAATGGTTACTAATCTTCTTTTCTGTTTTACATATTTAGAAAGTTTTAACAAGTATCTGGCATTTGCTGTGGCTGCAAAGATTTTATATCTCTGGAGTAACCATGATGCTGAGGAAGTGCAGGGTCTGAATTCTCACAGGAGCCCAGACAATCTCTGATAAGCTAATGGGAAACAACCAACCCTGGGAGCAGGCACAAAATAAAATGTCAGTATCACATCTCTGAAAACCAGAGTGTTATCTGAAGTGAATCACTTGAATTCTTCCAAAGCTAATGCTATGTAGTGTGAAGTTTCCATCACTTCATTCACTTTTGTGGCTGTTGGACTCACCTCCATGAGATGGACAAGGCAGGCATATATTTAGGCCCAGCTGACCCTCATGTTCATGTTTAGGTGTTATCAGATGGTTGGGGGAGAGGAAGACAGAAAAGATTGACTTTCAGAGTTGCTTGAGTAGTCATAAAGTTGGGATCAAGGAGGAGAATAATCTTCTAGCAAGGAATCCCAAAATTAACTGAAGAAAGCTTCAGTCTGATTATGAAAAGCACAGGAGGTGATCAGTCCTGGTTGCTGTTAGCATGCAGCAAATTGAGGTATTGTAGTTTTATCTGTTACTAGAAAAGCCCTCTACTTAATAAAAAAAAAAAGAAGTAGGAGCCCCACCGTCTCATTTTTAACAAGGACCAGCTGAAAAATGAAGGCAAGCAGCACACAGACCATCTTGTGTCTGCCAATTCATTTCCTGGCCCTGAAAGGACAAAAAAAAAAAAAAAAAAAGGAAAAAAAAAAAGGGAAAAAAATCCTCTTGTTTCCTCTCATGCAGGCCAAACATGGCAAAGCACCAGGGGAATTCTGAATGGAATCAATTGCACTTGTTACTAACTGAGTTTTCTTTTATTCTTATGTTACCAAGGCCTGGATATTCAGCTGCAAGCAATTATAATGAAGAGTTACTGAGTAATGGTTTCCAGATTGCTCCATGATGGGGCATTAATTGAAAGGGACAATTTAAGAGCTAAGGCCATGTAAATGCATTTCTTATTCTGTCAGATCGAGAAAATTCTGCCTACAAGAGGCTGAAATGCTCAGAACTGATAAAGACTTAATAGTAGCCACTTAAGTGAACATTTGGAAAAAGGATTTTACATTTAAGGGATCAGGAATAATTACAATAAAGTAGAGAGTCAGGGTATTAATAGGAGTCAGAATGTGAATGTTATCAGCAGCCTGGTAATTCTGCTTGGAGTTACGCCGAATTTGCGCAGCGGAAGATGACAAGGTTTGGCTCTTTATCTTCCTGTCTGATCTCAGTTTAGACCTTGGATCTCCTAAGTGAAAGGCCCTATTGAGTCCTGGAGAATCAAAGACAAAATTCCCTATAAAGTTAGCAGGATGATTTCAGAAGGATAACATTGCATTGCTGGATATCTGCCCTTTTCTAAATGCCAGTAAAGAGAAAGTACTTCCATACTGGGGAGCTAATGCCTAATATAACAATTGTCTTCAATAGCAGTGACTAAATGAGATTTTTAATTCTACCATAGCCAAGCAAACACAAATGAAAAATATCCCACTAAAAAATTCCAGGGTCACTTGTTGCGGTGAAGGAATGAAGCCTTGTAATTTGCAAGCTGTCCAGGCAATACTATTTTCAGTATGATATAACAAATGTTTCACAGGTTTTATTGCAGATATGTCTCTGCACTTAATTATGAAATCAAACATTTCCTTTTTTCCTTTAGTTGATATTTTATTGCCTCAGTAATTGCTTCAGATAATACAAATGAAAAAGGCATTAGATTAGTGTGCCTTCCTAGTTTTTCATTAATTCACATTAAACAAAAAATTACTGCTATTAAAGAGAAATGCTTCCTTTCCTAAAACATTGAGTCACTTAGAGGAATAATTCTGGGAAGGAGGGTGAACAGAGTTTATGTCTCTTGCTTCTGCCATTATCTAGCTTGAACAGACGGAAGCTTAGCCACTTGTGATTAAATCACTGGAATGAAGGCAGACATCACTGAACCGGTGGTCAGCCATTTGCTCAATCCTACATGAAGAGCTACCCCCCTGAAGCAAGCCGTGGCCTGCCAGAGAGCTATTACTAAGATGCCTGGGGTTGAAAATATAAACACCTTCAGAGTGGGTGGTCAGCTCAGGTCAGGCTTAGGGCTGATTCACAGGCACTAAATCTGTAGAAAGGGACATTGCAAGACTGTAGCCTGGGGAGGAGGAAAGCATGGTGTATGCCAGTTAGGGGGTCTTACAAATGAGCAGACCAGGCAGGAGTCTGTGTTTCACCATCTAATTCAAAGGTAAACCAAAAACGAGGTCAGAAGTGAATTACTTGTCCTGCTCGGCTGCATGGACTTCTCCGGAGCATCTCCTCTGCAAGCCCTCTTCTCCTTCACTGCCCCATGCCACCACTCACCTCCTCCTCCCCGCTGCAGGGAGAGACATGGCTCAGGATGGGCTGAGAAATCCCACTGACCTGGGGGCACTGCAGAGACTGGCTGGCCACGTGGGACCCTGGGGGCCAGCACCATCCCTTCCCCTGCAGTCCTGGGACCTTGGCTGTGCAGCTGGTGGTTGCCGGCTTGTTGCTGTTCTCTGACTAGTTACATCTCAAGATGTAATTCCAAACTGGATTGAGACGGCATCCAATCTACCTTTGGATCTGTCATGGTAAAGACTTGGGAGGATCCTCCAGCATAAAAGCTTTGCAAGTGAAGTGAAGTATCTACGTGCTCTAAATCATGCAGAAACCTGGCAGAGGCCAGATCTGACTGCCTCAGTCAGTACAGGTACTGGCTGAGTACTCAGGTACAGCCAGAACAGGATATACCCAATAAAATAGTCTTGATTTCTCCACATGATCTCCCAATGCTGGAAGAGCAGAGAAGGACTGGGAACAGAGGCTAAGTGGTTACTGCCAGGCCCACAGGAGAAGAGGACCTTCAATTGTCAGGAGTAGAAACAATCCTCCCACACCTCTCCTGATTGCTCAGCCTGGCTGGCCCACCTTAGGACCTCCATCCCAGCTCTGCTGCTTCCCTGTCTCCTCCCAGCAACTTATCCTTAGGATGGCAAAGGCCACAGCTGCTGCACTGCTAGGGAGCCCTGAGCGAACACTGTGGGACATCCATGGCAGAAGCACTGTGAAAGGGCAGCGAGAGACATCAAATTCTCCAGTGCACCTTACCTACCTACCAAGGCATCCCGGTCTCTGCACCAGGGTGTACACCAGAGAGGCACCTAGAGGATGTGTTTGGCCTTTCTGGCTCCTCTGCCTTTCCCCCTGGCTCTGACAGTCCCTGGCACAGTGGAGTTGCAGAGACCCATACTGAGAAACTGCAGCTGTAGGAGAAATATCCGCGAAACACAGGATGGAGCCAGTCAGAAAAAAAAGGGGCCATGATTAATCAAATATATCTTGATTCAGTTAATACCCGGTGAAGGAAAGGTGTGCAGTGCTCCTTCACAGAAGTCACAGGAAAGCAGACTGCTGCAGAATAGGAAATTTAGGAAAGGCTTTCTCCACTCCTTTCAAACACATGTATTTATGTTGAAGAACTTCTTTTTCAAATTATGCTGTTGTTTTCTTCATTGACTAATACAGTTTCACATGGAATTGCTCCACTATACAACTACTCAAAAATTCATCCAGCAAAGCCACATATACAGAAAATAAATGAAAATATTTTTAATGCATTATTATTATTAAAAGCAGAGAAAAGCAGTATTTGAAAATAAATAATAGCATCATTAAAAACAGCTCATGGGAGACTTAAGGTCTGGGTAGGGGGTGGTTGTTCTTGTTTATCAGTTTAGGTTTCTCCCCAAGACCAACTTGGCTTTGAAATGTAACACGTCATTAAGGAATTTGTAGTTACAAAGTACAGACACTTGCTCCTGACAGTAAGCATGGGCACTTCTGTTAACAGAGCGAAACCATAACCACTCCTTCCACCTTGCCCCTACTCCAAAACAGCAAAAATCCTGATTAACAGCCAGGATAAATATGGCAGCCAACCAAAACACTATCCAACATGAAGTTTGGTCAAGCTATAAAACTGCCAGCAAAAAAAACCAGAAGCAAAGCTTGACGCTGAATTTTAAGTTTAGAATAATAGTCTAACCCAAAGAAATATGAATCTGATAACCACTAAGGAAGGAGTCTGGGATTTTCATTAGTCACTTGCATAGAGGGGGTGGTGTTGCTGGTGGGAGGGGGGATGTATAATAGCACAGTGATGAAATGCAAAAGGAGCAGAATGGTTCAACTCCTGAGACGGAAAAGGAGGGGGGAAGTGTATTTGTTTTAAGAGGCAATTTTACATTAAGTCACACAAGCGGTTGAAAGACTCACTGTTGTTGCAAGTTCTAGGCTTGTCCGCTCTGATATGGCATAAAAGTTCTTCTGTTTGTGTAAGGGGAAGGGGTGTGTGCTCAGAGCCCATAGAAATTAATGGACTGTACACAAAGTCATTTTTGGACTGTACACAAAGTCATTTTTGGACTGTACACAAAGTCATTTTTCCCTCAACTCTTCAATTTTATTTTTCTATTTTTTTTGGGGGGGGGGGAAACCTATGACCCCATCACATAATGGAAAGTGAAATGCCCCAAGGTAAATCAGATAATTAGAAGGATATTTCCTTTGCTTACAAATTTCACTCACAAGAAAAACCAAAAAAACTCAAGCATCCAAAATATTTGGAGGTGGTTTACTTGTTTTTTCTGGCTGAAAGGATCATTGAATAGTTGCCCCTTATGCGTCTTGAGTTTGTGACGGTCAGGTTTTAGTCATGCTTAGCCTTTCTGAAAAATAATAGTAGTAATAGCAGTGGCAGGTTTAACCACAAGCAGACGGGACGTTGCCTCATGGCCCCTTCTCTGTAATGAGCATAGGTTATTTTGGTTACTATTTTCTGCTCTGTGAAGGGCTTGAAAGCACTTATACATAACTCCTGGCACCAGTCCCACACCTTGAATGCCATTTCCAATGTAGCCATGTATTAGTTGCTCAACTAGGCAGGATTAAACCGTTCATTGTCTACCTGCTGCATGTATGTGTAGAGATGTGTAAATGAGAATGCAGACATTGATTTTGTATGGGTGCATATCTTTCACACAGTCCTAATATACTAGTGACAGGGACTCTGATCCTTATCTGTGATTTTTGCAGTGAACCAGGAAAGTCCTCTCTTCTTACAGAGCATTGTGCCAGACTGATTATGCACAATTTCCTAAAGCCCTAAAATTCACCTCTGGCATTTAAAGGCCAAAGCAAAAGCTGCTTTTAGTGGAAAGAAGCTGACAAAATCTTTTTATTCTGGCTCTTTAGCTATATTTTGAGGATCTACTTAAAAACAAAATCCATTCACAACTAATTAGTGGGAATTTTACTTGAGGAAAAAAAAGAAGAGGGAAAAGAGCAATATGACGTATGAAGAAAAAAATTGATTCAAGTTGGTTTTTTGTGTGTATGTGATTTATATTTTATGTAATTTTCTTCATAGAACTATACCTCACTGGATGCTCAGGAAAAGCAAACCAGGAACTAGCAAGTTATGTACATTAAATAACATGCTGCATGCAGTTGTACTGATACACAGTGGGTTTGCACAGCTCAAAGGAATCCTCTAAGTAAGTTCAGAGATCTTCAAAAGGAGTCATAAACAGATCCCCAGGTTTCTTGATATGCCATTATTTGATGACTCAGTGCTAGATGATGGTTCCTGTAGAGACTCTGTTTGCCTCATAGTGTCTGTTCTGTAAGTGCAGGGGTAACGTTCTCAAGAGGCAATTGTATTTGGATTTGCTGTCTCTAACCTGAAGGTTCAGAGGTCTCTTGTATTCACTCATATTAAATATTCCATTCTTATAGAAAATTTATTAAGTAAAGGCATAGATAGCAGTTTCTGTGCCAATATAGTCTCCTAAGTGCCCATTTCACAGCTTTACAGATGCAACAGGAATTTAAAATGTAGCAGATGCTACTGCAGCGATGATGACAAAACCCTGACTGTAGCAACTGCAGCCACTACAGGCAATGCTCCAGGAAAAGTGAGAAATTGAAGGAAAAGTGGAATATGTCCTAGGAAAATGTCTTGTCTAGAGTGTCATCTGGCACTGTACTTCTCCACTAGCCTGACACAAAGTGCAGGGAAGACAGAAGAGATTCTGGGAGCTGTGTTATGACGTTATACTACCTTGTTTTCCTATCAAACTCTGCTCTCAAGACCACAGATACTTTGCAGGAATTATGTTTTTCCTGGAACATATGGATCCCGCCAGAGGCTTTCAAAGTGGTTCTGTGACAAATACACTATTGACACTGGCAGCTACAGACATGTAAGCATGTTTTTATCAGAGGTCTTCTGGAGATGATCAGCGTGATAAATCATTTCTTATTATCCCAAAACAGAAGGAAAGAAAACTTTCGGGTGAACATTCTATTCTTTCATATCAAGACAGAAAAGGAAACAGCATGAAAGGACTACAAATAACAAGGACGAATGAAGGTAAAATAACTGTTATGGTAAAAAATATGTATGTCTGTCCAGTCATGCTTTGGCAGCGAGGTTACTAAGGCATCAAAGACAGTCAGCAGGCATGGTTGAAGTTAGGGCACCATGCAGCAGATGCCTGTGGCCAAGATATGTGTCTTCCTTAGCAGCTATATAACACCTTCATGATGCAGATGTTCATCATCATTCTGCAAGAGTTAGGTCTGATTAAACCCAAAGATTTGCAGAAATCTTAGGGCATGTCTCTGACCTCATGAGAAAGTTCTCCCACAGCATCATCTGTTCAGCTAGGCTGTTTGGTCTGGGTGAATCTATCCCTTATTGTTTCAGGGACAAAAGTTAAGAATGGTATTTTTATTTTAAAAGCAGTTTGGAAAATATCTCCCAATGTTTACAACTGCAGGCAGCAGGGACACTAAGTGTATTAATAGTGAGTGAACAACTTTCTTGGAAAACATCTGTGGATGAGTCATTTCACCCCATCCCTCCAAAAACCTGACACTTGGATGGCTGCTTATCAAATAGAAGCCAAAGCAGCTGCAAACCAGATAGACTGAACAGAATGTGAGCTTCTGCTGAACCTACTGAAAACTATGTCACTTGATAATTGCCTGATAGAAGGTAATTTTATAGGAGGAGCTGCCAGCCCATGTACACTCACACATCTGCTACCTTGGGGCCAAAACTTGCAGAAGGTGACGCATATGAAATTCCCACCAAAATCTCTAAAACACCAGGGTTTACAAAAATTATTAGCATGGTCTTCCCTTGACCATAATTAGTCAGGACTTTGTATGCATCCACACCTTTGTTCTCTGTAATTCACATGCAGGGTACCCAGCTGTGACAAGACTCTGAAGCTGTCAGCAAGGAGGTAGAGCTCAGGCCAGGGCTTCTGCAAGTAATTCATTGACTGGGTCTCATCTACTGGCTCCCTATCCATGCCAGGGGCTGTGATGGAGAAGTGTCACTGGAAGGTGATGGTAGAAGCTCTCTTACCTATCTCTCATGGGGAAGTTAATGTCTCAGATGTCGGGAATGAATGTCTTGGGTGTGGGTCATCCTGCAGATCCCTGACTTGTGATTGGCCTTAGAGCATTTGTCTTTTATGGAACTGCACAACAGAAGACTACAATATTCCATATTCCCCCTTAAATCACATAATGTGCCCCCTTAAACCACATAATTCACCCAAAGGATTAGTAGGATCAGTCAAAGTCAGCTAGAGAGGATGAAATTTGCTAGTGGGCACTGGAGTCTGATCCTGGACCTCAGGGACAGTTCCTGCTCTCCTCAGAGGACCCAGAGACCCACTATGGGCTGTATTAAATAGCACCATGAAAGAAACGTCCACTTCCACATTTCTCCCCATCTGCAGTAATGACGACTTCACCTATCCAGATGCAATAGTGTCCTTCCATAACAGACATCACTGCTTTTCAGCTGACTGAAGCACAGCATGTTCAGAGAGCAGAGAGGTGGGTGCGGAGTTTAAATCCCTCAGCTAGGGATACCCTTGACAGACTATGTAGACTTCCCTAGGATGACTTTCTAACAATTAGCTGTGGTTCAAGATCCTTATTCTTTGTTTTGTTCCCTCTCAGAAGCATCCCTGACTAGATGTTCAGCTGCCGCTGATACTGACTGTTAGGTAAAGGAAAATGCATACA
This sequence comes from Psilopsiagon aurifrons, assembly GCA_025447955.1. Classification (NCBI taxonomy): domain Eukaryota; kingdom Metazoa; phylum Chordata; class Aves; order Psittaciformes; family Psittacidae; genus Psilopsiagon; species Psilopsiagon aurifrons. The sequence goes on from JAOEHY010035811.1 coordinate 14,598, forward strand.
GACATTTAATCTTTATAAATCTGTAAATACACCTGCTCTTGCCAAGAGCATTAATGTCTTACTCATTAACCAGAACCAATAGTGCATTGGGGTTCTTCCTTTCTCTCTTGCCTCCATTGTCTATTTTCTTTATAAAAATCACATCTTGTATGTTCACACATCTTGTATATTCACACATCTGTTTATGCAGATGATGCTTCTTTGCAGAAATATTCTGCACTGTGACATTTCTTGATAATGCATACTTGAAGTACAGTCCTTACCATAGCCTTCCAGACTCCAACAATCTTTCAGCTGAAGTAACTTCATCCCATATATTGTGGTAGAGTAAGGACAAGCCTCAGGGTTACACTTGGGTGTTTCAGAGGCTCCTGCAAGTACAGTGGTGGATTTAAACTTTTGCCCTGCGAAATCTCAGATTTCATGAAGTTTTGTACTGCAAAATCTCAGCTTTCATGGAATTTTGCACTGCAAATCTTCCACCAGAAAATCCGAGTTCAATCATGTATTTTAGCACGTGGTGACACAACTGGAGTAATATGCCTTTCCAATGTGAAAATAGTGAAATAAAAGAAAATCATAATAATTGCTTTTAAAAGCATGATATTGTGCTTTATTCCTCCCTTGGAGAAAAATACATTAGAGCTTTCCTTGCCCGGTTCTTTACCACGACTGTTGGTTGTTATCATATGGGTTAGAGATTTATCAATGTCCCTTTGTCAAATATTTTTCCTGGTTTTAAATTAAAGAAAGCTTTTTCAGCATCTGAGCTTGTGAAGTCCTAGAGAAAGTTTATAGGGGATAAAAATTGAGTGCAAAGATGTTGATAAAAATATCTCCATACAAAATCTCAAATGTCTACCACTGCAGCTTCATGTGTATTCATGCATAGATGAGCATGAGACCCCAGGGGAGCACCCAAGGATGCAAAGCACCCACAGACCATAATCAACAAGGATCCACAGCTCTTAGAGTACATTGAATTGTTGGCTTTCCCTAACTTTGTGTTAGGGAGAAATAGTGATATTATAAATACATAAGAATGGCCAGTGTGGCTTCTTCTAACATTGTAACATCTTTTATATCATTCTAATTTTCTAATATAATTGTTCTTCTAATGCTACGATATCTATAGCATCCAGTATGTACTCAGGCTATGCCCATACTTCAGCTTCCTTTATAAGGAAGCTTGTACAGACAAGCTTTAGAAGTATCTTTTGAAAAAATCATAAGTGCATTGGAAATTTCATCCAAATGAAGGCCTTCTTCAGCTGTACCCCTATTAAATTCAGCGATAACCCTTCCAAACTGAGATTTCCCTTATAGAAATTTCAATCCAGGAAAGATTAGGAACATACCAAAGCTCTCCAGGCTTTTCCATTTCTAAAGGAGGACTATAGCCCATGAGATCAGTCTGGCCCTCCAGCTGTTTACAAGAATTATATCATCCAACTAGGAAATGGAAAAGATGCCATGCAACTAAAATGGACCTATTCTACTGTAAATGGAAATACCCAGATGACAATACACAGGGATGACAGTTTGTTCACAAACCATAAGCCCTGCTCACACAATGCATTTGCCAAGGACCTGTAAAGAGCAGAACAACAAGCGCAAACTGAAGTCTGTTTTGTCAGCATTTGTGAAGCAAGACCTAAATATAGCAGATAAAATGTTCTTCACGAAAGGCTCACCGTGCTGTGATTACAGATCACCTCACTCCAAGCATTAAACCAAGAGAGCACCAGGGTCTGTTTTGCTCATGCTTCATCCAATCTGCTCAACTGACACAAAATTTGCAAAATATGCTTTGCAGTCTTGACATGCCAACAAAGCACTTTTGATTTTGGCTCCATCCCAAGCCTGATGCTAGTTATCTGATACTTTGCATGGAGTCATCATATTTTCTTCCTCACACACGCTTATCTTCCCTGCATAAGCTTTACCTAACCTCTTCATTAAATTAGGAGTTTGGAGAGCTCTCTCTTTCAAACCTTGGAGTCTGCAGGTTGTTTGACAAGTGCTCTACACTTGACAGCACCTTCTTAAGTTTGACAGCTTCTGCTTAAAAATACAACACTAAACCACTGAATTCACTTGGTTTGTTCCATTCAGTTCAAGATCATTTAATCAGGCTGGGCAAAAATATCTGAGAAATAAATATACCAGGTGATACATACAAGGCAAGCAATTCACATTCTGCAGCTTATTTACTAGTTACCCCTGAACAGTAGCCAACTAACTTCTACCTAACCCCTAATACAGTTGTTTTTTCTCCCTCACATCAAAATAGCACTGTGACTTTAATGCAAAGTGATGGATTAATGTTACACATGCTGTTCTTAAACCTCAGTCACCCTCTGCTATGACAGCAGGATTAGAAGGGAAACTATGGACTGAAGGCACCCAGCAGATTCGGTGATTTAATTGTCTGAGCTTCTGGTGTGCAGGCTTAACGTTGGCTTAAATAATGTCTTTCTCCAGTCAAAAGAAGTCTGTTTGAAATTAATTCCTTTTTCTGAAGCCCTACATAGAACACTTTCAGTTTCTAAGATACTTTGCTCATGACTGTGGTGTTTGCTTGCCTTAATGCTCCCCAAACATTAATCTGACGCTGTTTGCTATGGCCACCTTCTGCATCTTGTTTTGGAGATGTCTTGGTCAATTAGTGCAATGTCACAGTTAGATGTAGTTATTGTATCTCCAGCTGCAAGCTGTTAATAATAAACCTACCCACAGGACAAACCTGCCATATGGTTGATGGTCAAGCAAGGCTAAAATATGCATTAGGAAAAAAATGCAACTGTCAACATGAAGTTGGATATGGCTTATTGGATTTGATGTGGGCATCTGACAGCAATGTTTGTTTTAGCAACATTCTGTATTGCAGGTCAGGAATCTGCCTACTGTGGAATATTTGTCATAGGAAGACAAGAAGAGAAAAGCAGCAAGGAAACATTTGTGAAAAGGAGAATTCGTGGTAGGTTAGTGGTGGCTGATTTTGTTTCCAAGAAAGGAAAGAGGAGGGAGCGTTGATCTGAGGGGGTTATCAAAGAGTGATTTGCTAAAGAAAGCCTTGTTCATTCTTTTTCACAATCAAAAGAGATCAGCTACATATGAGAGGAATATAAAACATGTTTTTTCCATGCAGATATTAAGAAATTTGACTGACACAGAAAACATGAGGAAAAGAGGAAAATATTCAAAGTGTATGCCATGATAGTTATATATCCAGATTACAGTTTCTTTGTGCTAGGGAAAAACCTCAGCATTTGATGGTTCTTTTGTAACTTTTGACATATATTCTAGCCACTCAGTGAATGGCACTGCTGCGGTTTCTTGCCTCATTGATAACACCAATGCAGTGAATACTTCCTTTAGATTTAGAAAAGTGGAAGGTACCACAGCTGGGTTTGCAATTAAAAAAAGTAAGTCAGAGAAGGACATGAAAGTAAAAGCACACCCTCCTGCTCAGTGGAGGCCTCCAGATCCTTCCCCCTTGCCTCATCAAAGGTCACCTTCCAGTAGCTGCACTTCATCTATGAATTAGTGGGTATGCAAACAGTTTCATTCCATACCACTGTAACTCCTATCACTGGGAACAGAAAACGGACTAATTGCTATTCTATAAGAGCAATCATGCATTGAAGACCTTACTAAAAGTCCAAAAGTCTTGTTTACATGCTGTAAGGCTTGATTTCATTAGCTGGTAATTAGAAGCACACCGTTAATTATGCAATTTAAAAGGGATAGCTGTGAGTCACAGTTCCTAGGAAAAATCTGTAATAGATGGGAAAGCATTGTTTTTTATTAGACTATGCGATCAACCCTTGTTATTGCAAACACTTCTGCACATGCTCAGCTCTAACATGCATGAGTGGTCTCTCTGACTTTCATGAGTCACTCCCAACCCCATGAGCAGAAGCTCTCAGCATGTATCTTTGACAGGACTAGGCCCAAGGTATCAAAAAGCAGTTGCCAAATCCCAAGTTTTTCTCCAATTTTTCCAAGTATTTGTCTCACAGAGGTGATTCCTATGCATTATGGTAAACATACAAAAATGAGGGCAAGCTTTCCTGATAGTTTGGAAACACTGTGTCTTTACTGGACATATCACTAGATTAATAGGAGTGCCTTGACTCAAACTTCAGAACTTCAGCAGTTGGTCTAAAACTGGTGACATTAAACATTTAGAAACGTTTGTTTCTAAACGTGCTATCATTTTGCATCAGAGTGATGTTCTCGCTCTCCACTCAATGCACGCTGCCATTCAAGACAGGCCAGGTATTCAATGTACCATCTTCTGGGGTGGGAGTTTGCTGCATGCTCAAACGTGGTTTCTTTTTTTATCACAAACTTCTTGTGAGGATCTATGTATTCTATAAAAACATGAAGTGTTGGCTTTTTAATCTGGGCTTAAAAATATTTTTGGTGGAAATCAAAATTCTAAGTTAACCTAGGCTCTTTTCACAGTTATCAAAATGTAGAGTAAAAGTCAAGACTGTGGACTTACACTGATTTCAAGCCCATATACCACCAATTTTTGTGCGTTATTCCTGAAAAAATGTTGACTTTTTTTTTGTCCATAAAAAGTAAAAAAAGCTCCCAATTACTAAGACAGGGGAAGCAATCAACAAGAAAGTCTTCAGAGTCAAAGTTCAAAGAGAAGAAATGAAATGTTCAGTAGATGGGGAGAAAGAAGTCTCTGATGCAGTGCAAGGCACAAATTCAAGAGCAAAGGAAGAAAAAAAAAATAGGGGGATAGTGAGGACTGAGAGGAAAGCAGAAAATGGAAAGATAAAGTATTGTGAGAGCTGAACATACCTGAAACCTGTGAAGTCCTAAGAACAGGGAATTAGCCCTAATTTATGTTATGCAATTTTTTCTTCCTATTTCCAACAGAAGAAACATGCTTACTTTGATCACAGAAAGTTAATTAAATGCACCAATTCTTGGTAGCATATTTATGAACCATCACTTACATTAACAGCAGCTCCATGTATATACACAGTAACTCTCTTGTAAATCACTACTTGCTTATTGTTGCGCTATATTTTCTTATGATCTCATCCTACCTGTTTGGTCTGAAGGGAGAGTGTGTCTGGAACACATCTGAATCTTCATGATAGCCCTAATTTAGGTGTTACGCACATACATTTTCTGTGGTTTTCTGGGCCACCCATCTATTGAATGTCCTGCCACTTGGCTGTTTTACATGATGTCAGCTCGTGATCTGGCTTTTTTTACCTTGTTACCAAATCCTGACTTCTTAAAACATTAAATAAAATGTTTCTTTCAGGCTTAATTATTTTGGAGTGTGACAGAAACCAGCACCTATAAAGTTTGTTGACATAAAAAGAGTAGATGTGAAAATAAAAATGTATGCATGTCCACACTGAGCCCCTGAGCTAATGCATTGAGTTTCAGATCTTGACAGAAACTTGGCCTCCATCAGTCTTGACTTTGCTTAAGTGACAGGATGGCTGGCAGCACTCACCAGTGCTTGCAGGATGTACTAATATTTACAAGCAAAAGAAGGTCTCTGGCTTTGTTGAAATAACACCACTTTCTTAATTTGACTGCTGCTCCATAGCAGACCTTAACAAACAGCTACCAAGGGAGGAGGTAAAGGGCTGAGCTTTCATCAAATGCTAATGTTTACTTTAAACCTAAAAAGTCACAATTATATTAAGCAGATTTCTGAGGGCAAAGTATAAATAATGATATCATTCTTCTGGAATATCATGCTCGGGATGACAATCTAAGCACGATGGAGTTCCAAAAGCAAAATACAGAAAGGAAAAAAAAGTCATATTGGACAAGCTTTCTTCACATAAACAATCAAAAAATGTTTGCAAGTTGCGTGTCTGGTACTGAGGTGCACAATGCAAGTTTTGTATGTGTATGGGAGGAGAGGTGGAAATGTATCTGGCATTTCCTTTTGAGTATGTTAAGGCAAGGGCAATTGCAAAGTTTAAATTAGTTTTCAACTTTGGATCCAAAGTCACCTGAAGCTTCAGAGCAATTTAACCTCACACTTCCATTTCTGCTTAATTTTTGAAAGAAGCAGGTAAAATATGCAGGATTAATGTAATTCTTTTACACTGATAATATTTCCATTCATCTGAAAGGATGACAGTCTTGCTTGGTGGAATGCTGTGGGATTTAGTCTGATATACTACTATCTGTCTTTCTATATACCTCTGTACTGAATAGGCTAGTAATATAGACAATAAATGTAAATTACACATTGCTGTATATAGAAAACTATCACTTATCGAACAAATTTTTATGACCTCCATCAATGAAGTAGTTAACAATTTTAAAAGCAATTGCTCTCTTCACATTCCTGTACAGTAAAGAAATAAAAAGAAGGGAAGCAAAGACTGTGGAGAATCTGTGTGGGTTTGCTTAAGCTCACAGAGTGAAACAACAGCAACATGGTCAGATACATCTAGACTATAACTAAATACATGGACTACTCCAAAGAACATCTGGGTGAAAACCAGCTCTGTAGAAATAAAAAATACATTTGCTTCTGATGTTAATTGGCCAGCTTAATTTTGTGAACCCCCCATGCACACACAGGGCCATTGAAGTCACTGGAATTCCCTCCACTGAAACCAGCATGAATTTGGCTTTTTTGTCCCAAGGGCAATTTTACACTGAAAGCATTTGATTTTGATACACGTAAAGATGGAAAAAATCAGTAAAAGGGTACTTTTGCATTGATACATACCAACAGAAAATAAGAGTGGGATAACAGACCAACAAAACCCCTACTCACAGTGTCTGCAAAGCTCCAGCACACTGTATATAACTGGAAGCACGTACTGCTAAATAAAATAATCAAATAAGACTTCAGCTGCTGTTTTTAGCAAAATAGCTAAAAAGACCTTTTGCTTTTCTGTGTGGGGAAATCAGACAGAGGAAGCAGCACAGCCCAGGCAAGGGAAGCGGGTGGTACTGTACTGTAGGGCACTCTCCCAAATGCCCCCAATGAGGATCCCAGGAGAAGAGTAACGTCAATGGGTACCTTGTCTTCTACATTTCCACTCACAGCCAGGCAGCTAGGCTTTTCTAAGCTATGTGTAGCCAAAAGTTTTCATCTTTTATCCCAGCGCTCAGGTCTTAATGCTTTCTCTGCTGGGAAAAAAGGATCTTAACATGGAAAGGATGTGATCTCAAGCATTGAGATATTCAGCCAAACACAGTGAAATGCACAGCCTGAGGAATGAAATAATGAAGCTATCACTGATGATGGGGTGAGACTCAAAAGTTATTAGTCTCACTGGGTGTTGCCAATGATGAGTTACAGAAGTTTCATCCTCCAGGCAGATGTAATTTTAAATTCTAACTCTTCAATGCCATTTAATATTCGAGTACAACATTTGGTATGCATACTTAGCACTAACTATCTGTTTATTTTCTTGCTCACTTTAGCAGTTTTCAGAAACTGTAATTCTAATTTTCATCTCACCTTTTTTCTATTTTCTTCTCATAATTGGTAGTAGCTGCAATGCAAAATGCCATGAAATCATGAAATCTGTTAAGTCTTTGGAAAATCACCCCCACATAAGTCTTGGAAATTCCATTCTATGAACATTTTAGAAGACTGGTAGTGAGTAAGCAGAGGAGAGAGTGCGGGAACTAGCAACACCTAAACAAGTAAATACACAGATGTTGCACATAAGGACAAAGATTTGACCATACCAAAATGCCACTTTGCACATTGGCTGAACTGGATCTTCCGGGCCTCTGGAAAGCAGATCATTTTCAAGCAGGTATACCTAACTTTAGATGTTTAAGTCTCTTAACTCTGACACTGTGAATCAGGACAATAAGAAGAGTATGACCTTCACAGAGGTTTGTGATTCACTTGATGTTAAGACCTTGGCCACCACTTCAGATGACCTCTTGAATGTGCTGCCACTCTTGCATCTCCCTAACACTGAACAGCATTTTTATTTTTGAAATACTCAAGTTTCTTCCCTTTCCCCTGAAATGAAAGGAAATGAAGGTCCTGAGTGGCAGTCAGGGATAGCAACTTCCAGTGAATATGAAAGACCTTGTGACGCTGACAGCTCTGCAAAAGCAACAACATATTTGAGTTTTCTTTATGTTTTCCTGCTGGAATTTTCAAGCAGATTTTTTTTTATCTTTCATCTTATTTCAGATCACCATAGTGAGTTTTTGCTCTTTTCCAGGAGAGTCTTAGCAGAAACTATTATGGCATGAACTTTAAAGGAGCTTTAACACCAGTCTTTTTCTCTGTACTTCCAGTTCTTCCCATCATTGGATTACAGCAGCTGTAGCTGTGAAAAATACTCATTTTCCCTTGTTTTGCTTTTTGCAATATAATTTCAAGCCAAATCCTATGACACTGTGACGCTCCTATTATTCCAGTGTAGAAATATGTTCTCTGTATGTCTTAGTATGTCAGAGTTAATTTTGGCAATTTGGATCAGGATCAGGAATTAATATTCAGTGTGCTACTAGCCTAACCCCTCCTTAGAACCAAAAAGGTCTTCATGTTTGTATGGCTTTTTTCTAAGTTTTGATTTAGAGAACTATTAGGAAGCTAAAAACTAATTCAAATGGCCCCACACAGTCAATGATTTTGATGCTCGGCAAAGCAGGAATTGTGTGAATATAAACCATAGCCAGCAAATCATGTGCACTCTGGCAGCACTGCCTTCCAGAGCAAAACATATCAGTAAGAGAAGAATGCCTCAGTCAAATTCCAGGACTTAATATTCTGGTGCTCTGTGTAAAATCTGGCTCTTCCTCATGAAACATCATTTCACTAGCAGCAGTTATGAAACTGCCATCTCAGTTAAGCCCATTATTACTAATTGTTAAAAAGCTGACATGGTTCCTTCAGGGCTACCCTGAGAGCACAGCTGTTTCCATTCTCTGGATAGATAGATCTCTTTTTATAGAGACATTATTTTAATGGCTCACACATTGAAATGAAAAAATTATTCATTTTTTTACTAATCAAAGTACATCGTTCTGCATTCTAATAGAACATTGAATGCCTGTTAGAAAATTGATTATAGTAGTAATTCCTCATGTAAGATCTGACAATCCTCGCTTGTTAACATAAATGTCCTGAAGTTAAGGTTAATGCACTGAAGAGTTTTGCAACAACCCTTCCCAAAAGTGGCCAAGTTTGTGCTTTCTCATGTTTTGCAGGGAAACAATTCAGAAAGTTTGGAGTCACCACAGAGAAAATTCTTCCCCCAGCAATCAGACTCTGCAAACCTGGAGATGTCAGATTCAATGAGTACATGTCACTGAGTGGGTTCTCCTTTTCTTTGTTGTAAGGAGTCCCATCTGCCATGTCTTAAAGCTGACAGGAGTGTTTCTGTGTCTTTTCATAGGACAGATTCATTACAGGATTGAGAATTTCAGGAAAAGTTAGGCTTCAGCAGAAAGAACATTAATTTCAATATGACAGGAATGTAACAAGACACCAGATTGAACCTTGTGCTTTTAAGACAAATTAAGAAATACAAAATTTTGTTTAAATGAGTCCTCTCATTAAGAAGTGCATTCATTAGGTAGCATCAACTTTAGCATTTTTAAAGCAGGAGGTTTCCCTTCTAGACAGTATGGCTGTCCTAAAGACCACTGTTCGTTCGAGATGTCCAACATTGCTTTGGGATGACTCAGAGTGGTTATAAAAAGGGACTATTTCTCTAAATCATAAGTCCTGTTCTGTTACAAAGCTGAAAAGAATATAAAAAAGAAAGAAAGAAAGAAAGAAAGAAAGAAAGAAAGAAAGAAAGAAAGAAAGAAAGAAAGAAAGAAAGAAAGAA
>JAOEHY010035813.1:0-12116 GCA_025447955.1 Psilopsiagon aurifrons
GTAGCCCCCAGCCCTCACCCCACCAGCCTCTTGTGTGTATTCTTGTTCTCCCCTAATAATCCACATCCCAGCTGCCTCCCTCTGCTTTCACCCTCCTCCTCCCTGCCTCTCTCGCTCCCTCTTTCTCTCTCCTCCCCCCTTCCTCCCCCTTTCCATAACTCAAAAGCTTGTCAGGCTGGTTCCAGACTGCTGGCGCCAGGCTTCACTCCAGGAAAAAAATAAAGCAAAAGAGAAAGGCATGCAAGGCAAAACAGCCCCGCCACATGAACACACATCAAACCAGCCCTTTATCTCCCCGGAATGCTCTCCCCGCTGCAGAGCTCCCTACCCCAGCCCAACAGCCACGCTCTCCCCATCCCTGTCACCCCAATGCAGCCCCGCCAGGCTGCGAGCGTGCCCGCCCCGGCACAGGAAAGCAAAGGCGCAAATACAAGATCTATTATTTATCAGTGTTATCAATTATTTAGAGCCCCGGCGCTGGGAAGGGGTGGGGAGAGGAGGCCGTGGCACAGGCAGCTTTTACCCCAGCTGTCAGGAGGGGGGTTTGTGCCTGCATCCACCTTCCTGCTGCCCCTGGCTTCTGCCCACCAGTGGGGAGGTGATGGGGTGTCTGCAGCATCATTCCCTGCATCCCGTCACACTGGTGTGGGGTTGTTTCTTACCCTGACCCTTCCTGCCTTCAACAGAGCTGGGTGGAAGCAGTGAACCCTGATACTCACCTCCAGGAGCATCCCAGTCCCGGAGGCATTGGAGTGTCCTGCACCACCCCTCACTGAGGGTCATGGATCTCGCATGTGAGGACCCAGCACTCTGTCTCCTCAACCATGGGACCAGAGATCCCCCAATAATGCACATTTTAGCATCAATATCCACTTTCCCAGGCACTCCCAACAGTGATCTCCTGGTTTGCTGGTGCGTGTCTCCATGCCACCTCTCCCCGCAGCCTTGAGGATGCACCACACTGCTCATCACCACCTTGAAACAGCAGCAGTGGCCTATGCAGGGCTCTGGAGGCCTGAGTCACCCTCACATCCAGCCAACCCTTATGGAGCTGCATCAGCACAGGACAGGAGGCAGACATCCATAGCTCTCCACCTCATGGAGCTTTCAGGTCAGTCTTGACCCCAAAAGATCAAACCCGACATTCCAAACCCAGCCCAGGCGGCGGGATGAAGATCACACCACACTACCCAGCTCCTTCCAGCAAGTTTTCTCTTGGATTTTGGAGGAAACACCATGCCACCGTCATTACGATGCCACTGGCAAAGGGTCCTGGTCACCAGGGAGGTGGCACCGCACCGCCCTGTACCCATGGGCACGGGTTTGTCCTGAGGCCACTGCCGCAAGCACACAGATGGCTACTGCAGCCTCCCCTGTCAGCTCGCACTGAGGAGCTGCAGTGGGAACGTGTGATGAGGTGGGTGTGCTAAGAAGATTCTTTTTTGGCAGACTTGGAGATGACTTTATTGCTCACAAGTTCTCGAGTCATGGCTGAGTAACACGCTCATCACATGGCTGAAACAAAAAATAGCCCTTACCCCAGCACTGAACCATGGACAAAGGGGGTTTGCTTTGCTCCCCTTCCCCACTCTGCCTTTATGTGGTTGGGGGTTTGCAGGCAGCAGACCTGCCTATGAGCTGATATTTAGTTTGGGCAAAGAGACAGGCAGCAGCTCCCACCATGCACACAAGCACCAGACCCATCCCGAGACCTCCCTTTCCAGTCAGTGGATTCTGTACCTGAAGCAGAGCACCAGCGTCCACCCCAATGGGATCCCTGGGAAACAGCTTCAATTTGGGTGGCTGAATTTGTCCCTGTGCTTTCACACAGTACAACCTCAGCCTGCCATGGCCTCAAGTGTTTTCTTCTAAGGACCAAGAGTTGTGCCCTGTGCACCATGTCCCCAGCCAAGCAGTGTGAGAGCTCCTGGGCTGGGTCAGGCGAGACCCTCAGATACCACCAAGGATAAGTTTCTGCCATGGCAAGTTTGGTGGTTTGGATGCCAAGAGGGTGCAGAGAGCTGTGTTATCTAAGGACAGAAGGGTCCCCATCACCTGCGCCTTCAACTCTGAGAAACCAGTGGGTGCTTTGAAAAGCAACCCATGGATTTCTAACCTGGAAGGAAAACCGCTGTCCTCTGCTCCAACCATGTCAATGGTGGCTGATCAAGTCCCTGCAGCAACTCCGAGCCATCAAAAACCATTAACAACCTCTTAAAGCCATGGGTGCAAAGAAAATGTTCTCCCCTTTCCCAGGTAGGGAAATGAAGGTGATGAGGGACAAAGTGAATTCCCCAAGGTTACCTGGGGAATGTCGCTGGAAAGCTGGGAACAGACCTCAGGACCAGAAGAGAGACCCAGAAACCAGAGGTTTGTGTTGTCTGGCTCCCAGGGCCTCACACGCATCCTGACCTACCCCTGGGTCAACCATAGCCCCACAAACCCCTCAGGGCCCGGGTGACTTCTGAGCATCCCTCCACTGGAGAGAGGAGAAGGTTGGGAGCATGAACCCCTCCAGATGTTGGCGTTTGGGCGCCAGCAGCTCCACAGGCTCCTCTCCAGCCCTGAACCTCAACTGGGATGGAAAAACCTTTCCCTTGAGTAAAGGAAGAGTAGGAGCAGCTCTCTGCCTTTTACTGTCCCAGTTCTCCCATAGCAAAGGCTAACGACAGATGAGAGCCAGTTGGAAGGGGGAAACAACTGGAATTATTAATCCCATTCCTTGTTAATGGGCTCAAAAGAGATGTTTTTGTGAATTTTCTACTACGTTTTCCTTGTTTCCATTTTGAAAAACTGCATTGCACAAAACCCAGCCCTTACAGTTGCTGTTCCTCCCCTCCTGAAAGAGCAGACCTTGGGGAGGAGAGCAGGGGGGCTTAGCGAAGGGAGAAACTTCACTGAAGATTGAGGGGGGATGAGCAGAAGGTCAGGAGGAACCCTTCATTTGGAAATGTCACAGGCAGCTTTGGGAAGAAGAGAGAAATCCCATTATGTGGAGAACGCTACACAACACTTTGTGTGTTTTAAAGGCTTTGTGTGCTTTTTTCCAGCTAAAAATAAAACCCCACATGCAGAAAAGGCAGGCAGCTGTCCCTGGGCAAACCAAAGGGTGCTCGGAGGGACAGCAGCCACCCCAGGACAGCTTGTGCTGCTCCCCAGCAGGCAGCTCTGAGCATGGAAGGACTTGGAAGGACAGGATCTGCCCTGCACTGCCTTTAAACAAGCCCAGGGAGCCGGGGTGGCCTCGCACAGCAGCGGATCTGCAGTGAGTCAGAGTTGGCCGTCACCAGACTGGGGCCGTTTCCTTACATCGAGCTCCTGGAAATGGGAACATGGATGCCCAAGAGCATCCCATGTGGATGCTCGGTGCCTTCCGGCCAAGCTCCAGAGCTGCCACACTGGGTGCATTTGCTGCAATCCCTCTGGGAGCCCCACTCTGCTGGGGATAGCCCTGACCTGGTCCATTCCTCCAGCCCATCCTGGGGGAAAAGCAGGAAGCGGCACTGCCGTTGGGGCAGAGCACACGCGTGCTGCAGCCCGTCCCAGCTGTATCCTTTTCCCATTTCCCTTCCATGCGTGCAGCCGGGTTCCCCTCCCCGCTAAGGTCAGCTCCGGCTATTCTCTCCTCTGTTTCCCCTGCCCCTGCCACGCACTTCCCGTCTCCCTTTGATATTTCACCTTCACTGCGTCATTCCCGTGAGCCATGGTTCACGTGGACGTGCTGTTCCCTGCTGTTAGAGCCAAGCCAGGGACAAGCTTTGCTGTAAGGGAGCACTTGTGGCAGGGAGCGCAAGGAACAATCCGGCTTGCACAGATAAGTGTTGAGCTGAACAAGTACGAGCCACAAAGCTGAGCTTGCACCAACAGCCTCAAGTAGAACAAGATGGGGGAAAAGCCATGGAAAACAATGAGGAGCTGGAGAAAACAAAGGCTGGGTGAAGCAGGGAGAGTTTCCAGCAGATGAAGATGGACAAATAACGCAGCGCTGGGCTTAACCAAGGCTGAGCAGGACCTGGAGCTGGCCCGGGTCAGGCAGAGGAGCTATGTCCCATCACTGCCTTAATGCCACTGAATCAAGGAACCCCTGGCATCCCACATAGGGGCAGATCTATCCCAAGTGTTACAGACTGGACACCCGAGCACCCACTGAGCTGACAAGAGTGCAGCACTGCCAATTCACAAACAATATGCCCAGTGAGGTTTGGGAGCCAGCAGCTTCCTTATGCTCCCACAAAGGGTCAGGGAATACAATGTGGAAGAGAGTAGCTGGGCTCATGTGGAGTGACCCCCGTGTTCACACACACCCCATTTTGGCCAATGGTCCTTTCCACCGAGGAGCCAGGATGCTGAACAGCAAGCATCCCCAGCACTGCTCCATGTGGCACCCGGCCAAGCTGTGAACAAAAGAGGACTGAGAGGAGAGCACGCATTAACTCCATGGTGGATCTGCGTCAAGGGGCTCCAGTGAGGAGCATCATCCACCCCACCACAGCACAGCCCCGGCCCATAGCACCGGCAGCACGTGGCACTCCCCCATCAGGGCAGCCGCAGTGATGGGGTCACTCGGAGCTGCCCAGACCCGTGGCATCTGCAGGACACCGCCACAGCTCTTTGGCACCGACAGCCGGTGACCTCCCGGACACGGACTGCAGCCGAGCCGTGTCAGTGAGATGAGATGCCACATCAGGGGCCGCTCCCTGCGGCTTTAGGGGGAATCTCCTGACATGAGAGCCTGGCAGAGGGGCCTGACCCCCGGTTATAGATTTCTGCCCGCTGGGACGGCGGTCACTGACAAATGCTCACGAGTACATTGCTTCGGAGGAGCACAGGCTCATCGAGATGAGGGAGCTGAGGGAAGCGCTGCAGGCTGCTTCCCTGCCCAGCCAGCCCAGGTCACATCCTTGCCTGCTCCAGGGATCACAAATGGTCCCATCCTGCGCTGTAGGTGGTTCCCAGCGAAGATGCCACAGGGGTATGGGTGAGGTCTCGAGCACTCACTTTGCTAAGTGGCTTTAAAGCTGCTCCATCCCCTCGCACTGCATCACCTCTGCCACTGCTAGGGAAGGACTAGGATGTCCCCAGGCTCGCCCCTCATACATGCTTTCCAAACAATAAGCTCCCACATGGCCATGGATGTGCTCCCAAACCATCACAGACAGCACTCGTTGCTTAAAGTCTCCATTAGTCATCATCTGTAGGGGGAAAAAACTCCTCAATGCCCTGTCCACCCTTCTTTTAGCTCATGGATGCTCAGGATAGGATTGATGCCTTCAAACACTACACAGCCATCTCTCAGCCTGGACCCTGGGGGTCCTTCAGGAGTGAGGACAGGGCTGAGAGATGAAAGATGTAGGAGAAAATAGTCCATAATGGGAGCCCACAATGGCTTGTGGACTTCACAGCCGTGTAACCCCAGCCCAGCTCTGAGTGGTGACAGTCCCCAGCCCATTGCAGGGGACAGCAGCAGACACCATTTTGTGTTTTCAGGCTCAAAAATAGAGTGTTCAAGTGAGTCACAGGGATTTTTGGCCCTCTCCTGGAGGCCTTACATTCATTCCTTCTTCCTTTCCTTTGTCCTATTTGATAAGCTGAAATATTAGTCAGATGGACTAAATCTGTAGGTTTTACTCACCACCTTCAAAGGAAACTATGACTAAATAACACACCAAAACGGCATGGCCAACCCCAAGCATTCAGAGCTCCGAAAGACTTCCAGACCCTGGAAAAATCAGGGAAGAGCCTTCAAAATAATGAGATTTGCAAGGAAAATAAAAATAGAAAGAAAGAAAAAAGAAAGGAGCCCAGCGGCTTGCTTTTATCTCCCCACTGGGTTTGAGCCTGTAGGCCACTCGGGCATCACGCTTCTAAGCTCGTCTCTGCAACCATGAGGAAAGAAACCCTAAAACCAGCAAAGCCCCCTTCCAGCTCACTGCAATTACACAGCTTCAAGGGAAAGGAGGTGAAGGGAGCCGAGGGAGATCTCAAGAGGTTTGGAGGACCCCTCATAAAACCAAGAGGAGCATCAGTGGGCAATGCAGAGTGAGCAGTGCCCCCCTCCACCATGGGGTAATGGGGAGCTGGGGACATGGGTTGTGAGCACCAGTGCAGCCATGGTGCGTGGCTGGGTTGGCTCTTGGCAATCAAGGATAGTCCCAGGAAAGGGAAAAGACTTCCAGCACATCTTAGCACTTTCTCTCCATTCCCAAAGGAAGAGTGTTTACTGGAAGCCGTTTTATGCATAAATGGTCCTTTCCTGCTGTTTCCCAGAAAATCAGGACCCCAACCCACAGCTTCCTACATGGATGCACAGAGCTCAGTCTTCAGCAAGAGACAAAAATCATCCCCAAAAATCCTGCCTAGAGCCCACGAGGCTCTGCCAAAGCAGAGGTTTTCCATTGCTTCCCAACAGCTCTTGTACCAACTTCCGACCACTTCAGCACAGCACTTTCCCTTCAGATGTCCCAAAGCCCTCTGAAACCTCAAGGCCATTCATCCTCCACACATGCTCCAGAAGGAAGCATGACCCCAATCCACAGCTCAACACACAAGGAGCTTGCTCAAAGACCCTGGCAGTGCACACTCACAGATAAACCAGTCTTCAGCCCCCAGAGGACTGGTGTGCAAGGGGAACAGCAGAGATGGAGACAGTCAAGGTGACCTAAAGGTGATGGAAACAGGTCCCTGTTCACACAAGGAGGACATGGAGATCCCCTGAAGGTTTCACCTTCAGCAACAAAACCACTTGAAGACCATGACCAGGGTGGTGAAACCCATAGGGCATGTGGCCCAGCCATCTCCAGAGGAGCCATTGCCCTATACTCCAAAGCCAAGCAGCCCCATGGACATCGCATGACAAGCTGTTGTCCTTGAGTTTACAACAGGGAGGACTGGAAAAGTCTCTGTTTGAAGCTGCTCTGGGGCGGGAGGCAGAGGGACTGCAGCACTCTGGAGCTGGAAATGGGCAGGACACAGTTAATGCCTGGTTTCTCTTGCAGGATCAGGAGGAACTTGGCTTCGTATTTCAAGTGTGGGATGTTGCAAGAGGACAAGGAGCCCTGATCCCCAGTGGCACACACTCCCCATGGCTCATCTCGGCTGTGGGGTGCCCACCACAATACTCCCCATTCCATCAACGAGCGCAGGAGCCTTCATCCCAGCGCATCGCCATCAAAGGACAGTGCCACTACACCAAGAGACACACGGAGGCCACGCCAGCTCCATGGTGGCAACTTAATACACAGCAGCAAGGGCCCCGTGCATGGCGTGGGGCTGGGGGCTTCGCACCCACCCGGCTCCCCTGCTCTTGAGAGCAAATACAAAGGCTGGGCTCCCCCAGCCCTGGCTGATGCTCGACCTCTCCGTTGTCCTCGCTGCACGCCTGTC
The DNA here is from genome assembly GCA_025447955.1 of Psilopsiagon aurifrons. Lineage (NCBI taxonomy): Eukaryota > Metazoa > Chordata > Aves > Psittaciformes > Psittacidae > Psilopsiagon > Psilopsiagon aurifrons. The sequence continues at coordinate 7,384 of JAOEHY010035813.1, forward strand.
CCAGTTCCAGCAGCCGGTTGCTACAGCAACTGAGCTCTGACTAATCATTTGCGCAATGACCTTTTTTCCCCCCAGAGAGAGGGAGGGAGGGAGATGGAGAGGAGGGAGGGAGGGAAGGAGGGGAGGAGAGGCGAAGCGAGCCGAGGTTAGCGAGAAAAAGCAGACAGGGAGAATGTGGGGGGTGGTTTTTTTCTTTAGGCGATGCAAGATTTTGGAAGGGGAATTGGAGGGATGAGGGTGGTGGGATAGGGAGAGGAAAACGTGTGCGGAATGGGGGGGATACTGGAGTACCCCCGCCTGGCTCTGTGCTCATAAAGGATGGATGGGGGCAAAGCTGACTGCCAGCGGGCAAAGCGCCTCGCTGGGACCGAGTCCATGGGCCAGGGGAGGGGATGATGACTCCAGTGGGGCTGACACCACAGCCCTCCTCCTCCTCACCCCACGCTGATCCCGGCCACCCCGAAGGGCCAGAAGTCAGGAATTTGGCTCTGCCCCACCAGCGAGTGCCTGCAAAGGGCTGGTGAGCCCCGGCTCAGCCTGGGTTGAGAGCACAGAACCTCCGGGGGAGCTGCACCAGGATGAGCTAAAACATCCCCTGTCAGCGTTACAGCAATGGGGGGGGGGGGGGCATGGCTGGGTACTGCTGAGCCAGGAGAACGAGCACGGAAAGGAACCTGAGCCCAGCTCCAGTGGGTCTGATGATGTTACTGGGAGGGGTGTTACCATCCATCCTCAGCTGAGCAAGACCAGGGTCCGGTCTGGCTCCAGAACAGTGTAAATAATGCAGAAGCCTCTTTCTGCACCGCACATATGAGATTGCAGCTCACTGCCCGGGTAGGACACAGTGCAGGGACGGCACATTGCTCCTCATACTGAGCAAACAGAACTGATGGAACCGAAACCGCAGTGGCAAGGAGGGTCCTGCTTGCCATGGGGTGGGTGGTTGTGCTGCCAGTCCCAAGCTTCCATGGTAAAAGGAGTTGGGCTTTTCTCCAATTGGATCAGCAAACAGTCACATCTGACCTTGACCAACCACAAAGGACTAAAGGGAGCCGGGATGGACAATAACGGAGATCCCTGGTGACCAAGAGCAGAAATCCATGGAGTGTCACAGAAGAATGGGTTGGCCATTTGGAAAGAAAAGGAAGTCTGAAGAACACAAACTGGTTTTGGGGACAGATACTCCACAACAGAGCCTGACAAACTGCAGCACTGGTGTGTGAGCTGGAGGAGAAGGAGGACTTGCTATGACTAACAAAGCAAAGAAGAGCCAGCTATATCCTGAATGGTGCTCAGCACACACTCTCCACGTGCAACTGCTGCTGACACATGCTGGAGCTCAGGACAGGGAGCTCTCGTTGGATAAGACAAAATCTCATTCAAAGAGGCATTATGGTGGCCTTGGCTCTGTCCTTGCCCTGTCTTTCTGCACCGAAGACAGACCCTTTCCTCAAGGCAGCTCAGACAAAAATCTTTGCTCCAGAAGGTCCTAAAGCCAACCTTCCTCTTGCAGCTCATCACGCTCCCCTCTGCCCATCAAAACAATGCAAAGGGCACAACATTCCTAGCAGGAATTCCCACTGCAGCTAGAGTTTGTGCAGCTAGGAAATGTAAGGCAAGGCTCACAAAATCATCTGCGTTTTATTTAAGGCACATAAAGGAGAGACTGGGTTGGGAGGAATACTGCACCCAACATATTCCCTTATCAGCATGACTTGGCACCTACAGAAATTCCCACTGGAGCATCTGACCCCAAACTTGGAGAGATCCACAGGAGGGTTCGCATTGAGCTCATAGGGGTGCCTACACTACACAGGGCATTGCAGGCAGCCACAGCTCCCTCTGCTTGAGCGGATCAAAGCCATGTCAAACCCAATGTAGTAAGTACTGCTGCATGGCAAGATACCTTAAATCAGTCTTGGCACTACATGGCCACGGTCACAGGGCTTTGCAGATCCAGCCCAAGCTCCGATCCACCTTGTAGATGAAGCCAGGGCTGCAGCAAGTCTCAAACACAGCATGTAGGAATAGAACTCCTTTCCCCCTCTTTTCGGTTAAATCACTGCAGCTCACACAGCTCCACCAAGGACAATTATTTCCAGCGTGTGCCGTGCATGAATGCTGCAAGCAAGAGAGAGCTGGAGTTTCATCATAGCCCCGCTTTGTGTGCAGAGCGGAGAGGGAGCAAAACAGAGAGGAGAAAAAACCACACAAGCAAAAAAAGGAACTTGGAACTGGAGGCCCCCCCCCCGGCCTCACCCTGATCCCAAGGAGGCTCTGCTCTGCTCTTGCTCAACCCGACACCGGGAATGAGGAAGCAGAGTAGACAGGCGGGGGAGGCGGAGGAACGGTCAAGCTGAAGACAAACAGGCTCTGAGCAGGGCAGCTTGGAAAGCTCCGGGAGCAACAGGGCATGGGAGCAAGAGAGAGGAGCCAGAGCCTGCTCCCCATTCCCATCCCTCACCCCAGGGGATGCTCTGGGGTTTGATAACCTGAGTTCGGGTCCTAAAGGAGATGGTGTCCAGCACGGAGATGTGCCAGGCCCAGATCTCATGTACTCAGATGATGGCACATGGGGATGGTGAGCGCTCGCTGTGCTGTGCCATGCTGTGCCGGTGCAGGCAGCCAGCACTGCCCCTGGCTGGCATAGAGCAGCTTTCAGCAGCTCGCCCCACGCTCAGCAGTACCAACAACCACAACACCACATTGGCTCCTACCAGGAGTTCATCCCAACCAGAGATGAGATGTTCCAGGCACAGTTCCGCATGCCCAGGGCTGGGCCTTTCCCATCCCAACACCCCTCTCCATGCTGCTCCAGGAATCACACGCTTTACCTCCACTCACCCCATGTGTCAATGCCCATTCACCCTCCGCATCCTGTTGTCCCCATTCATGCACAGGAGGGGTCTCTTCCCCTCATACCCTGGGCAAGAAGAAATCCACCTGATGGGAGCTCAGCATCTGCGCAGCCCCACTGGTGACAGACCAAGCCCCTGATGTGATATTGTCCTAGTGATTAGCCCTTCTATCTCGGTAGGCTATTAAAGCGGTACCTTGATCTCATTTGCCTTACAGCAAAGGACATCATAGCAGTGACATGAAGGGACGTGCCCGAGGCCAAGGAGGACAGAGAACCAGGCAGGGGAGTTGGTTGCACCCACTTGCATAAATGCCTTATGCAAGGAATATTACCTGCGCCCCAGCAGTGAGGGATGGTCTGATGACCGTGACTGATCAGTTCAGAACAACCCCACAGTGCAAGAGGTTGGCCACCAGGGATTCAGGCACTGTGCATCTTCTCAGCCAGCCTGCCTGGGATCCCACCCAGCTTGTAACCCTCCCACACCATGCAACACAGCCCACACGGCACAAGGACCTGGGAGGAAGCATGGTTTACATGGAAAGGAGCAAACACATCAGATTGGGGATGCATCAGGTTAATCTCTGTTAAACCACGTACTGAATTCCACACATTGAATATCCCTGGTGGGATTCACACTAGTGTAACTTGGGAGGATCAAAACCAAAGGCCCATAAGGCAAACCCCACTTTCAGTCCTGAGTCTCTCTGGTCCACCAGCAAACCAAGACAGCAAGATGGATCTGCTCAATTGCCTGGTTCCTGGAGGCTCACACCAGTGATGGAGCAGTTTGGGGGCCACCACATCCTCCTGAGCTAATGCCACCCCAACTGCCCACCTCCCCAGCACCCTCAGGTGAGGGGAGCCACAGCAGGAGCAAAATGAGAGGCTCCCTTCTCAGGATGGGAATGGCCATTGCTGGGGTTGATGAAACCCATCTCAAGGGAGAGTTTGCTACTTCCCAAGAGAAGTGGCAAATCCCATGGGAGGGAGAGCTGGACCAGCCCTGCAGGAGTGCCAGGAGGCAATAAACTTAGAGAGGGACCAGGCAAGAGAGGGAAAACCCAGCAAAAAGCTGGGGAAAATGGAGCATCCCTGGAAGGGAAGATTCAGTGCCAAAAACCAGAGAGCTGCGCCTGCCCGGATTGGGGAATGGAAGGAGGGTTTGTTTGCATTTCCAGCTTGGCTGGAAGACTGGAAAAATACAGCCCTGAAAATCCCATTCCTTCCCCAAACCCCACTGGTCTCTAAGCCAGAAAGATGCTGGACCAGCACCACTGGGGACCTTTGGACACATAACAGTGGGCAGGAACCAGAGGAGCTTTTGGAAATGGGGCTGAGGGAAGAGCAAAGGTGCCAGGATGGGGCCCGGCGGCACCACCCTCTGTCCTCCATTGAGGCACCCATGAGACCTATGAAGGGGGGAGCCCCTTGGACTAAATGAATAAATACAATTCTGCTGAAAGGGGAAAAGTGGGAAAAACCAGGGAATAAAGGATGTGCCAGCACTTCCTCCCCTCCCAGAAACCTGTGTGCTATGCAAATACATGCAAATGAGACATGGAAGAGGGGATGAAACTGGCTTTCTAAACCAGCCTGGATTTAGGTTGGGAAGCGTTGGAGGCAGCTTCCTGGAAAGTTGAGGCAGAAATAGCTGCACCATGAGGGACAAGCAATGACAACTGGAGGGTACGTGTCTCAGAACGCCTTTGGTGGAGGGATCAGCTGCTGCAGCACCAGCACAGCACAGCAAATACAGCCCCAAACATTCCTTTCCACACCCGGTTCAGCAGCTGGACTTAAAGCATTCCCCAAATCCCTCTTCCCACCAAACCAGGGGGAGAAACCTGCTGTTTCTGGTTGGGGGGGGGGG
>JAOEHY010035813.1:12128-22998 GCA_025447955.1 Psilopsiagon aurifrons
GAAGGGATGGCAAAAAGCACTGTAGTGAATGGAAAGTCAGGCAGCTCCAAAGCACGGGCTGGCCAACATGGGCAGCCCAAGGTGATGCTCCCCAGGTGGGCACTTTCCCCGAGGAGTGACATCTTCCTTACATGAAGAATGGGATCGTACAAATTCCAGCTCGTTTGTTCCAGGCAATTTATCCACCCAAGTATTGCCTTGTTCCGTAACGTGTTCTCAAGGGGGTTCTGCAGAGAGGCAGGTGAAATGGAGAAAGTCTGAAGGCTTCGGGGTGTAAACACCATTTGCCTGAGCAATGCTGCTCACGTCGATAGCCAACGACTGAGCGTTTGCTGCTCACAAACAGGAGGGGGTTTGTGTTAAACACTCTCTGCTCCAGAACAGACCTGGCTGGAGCAAAAGCCCCTTTCCTGCCTCCTGACCCAGCGCAGGGCTGAGCACAGTGGCAGGTTTGGGATGTGCTGCCAATGTCCTGGGCAGCCCTGGACCACAGCAGCCCCACTTCAGCTGGTCCTTTACATCAGCATCGCTGGGATGTGGCTGGAAAGTTGCCTCCTGTGACTGCAGGACTCTCAAACCCACCCCAGGCACTGGAGATAGGGCAAGAGGACAGGGCAGCAGAGGAGGGATGATACCAACACTTCAAGGCCAGAGATGCAATGCAGAGTGCCTGCTTCATGTCTCACAGTGGAATGCAGAGGAGTAGGATATCTGCAAAAGGCACTGGGAAAGACTCAGATCTCTCTGGCATGAGATGACCATCTCCTAAGATTCACCTCTCCAGCACCTCTGCCGCTGTTTGCAACTTCAGCTTCCCCCCAGGAAAGTCACAGCACTGTGTTCAAAACAGCTCCCCCAGCCCTGCATCTTAATTTGCTTTGCACTTTGCTTTACCTGTCTCATTAAAGGCAATCTGTCTCATCTCCAGCGGCTCCGACACCAGTCTCTAGCATGGAGGGTGCTTGTGTTTCCACCGTTGGGTTGAGCACTGTCAGCAGTGACAGCCCATGTGCATGGGTGCCACTCTGTCACTTTGCAGTGCTGAGCATGGAGCAAAGGCACCTTCCATCCCACACATGCAGTCACTGTGGGGTTATTGAGGTCCTGTCCTGCACCCCAGAACTACCCCTGACAGATATTATGGCTTCAGCATCACGCGTCCTCTAGACAGAGGTTCTTTACCTGCTTGGCTGCAGTGCGGTACACTTCACCAGATCACCTTCCCTGGACGAGGTATATAAACCTGGGCTATTCCTGTGCCACAAACCCAGTTCCTTCACTTGACCTAGGACAGGTCTGAGCGTCTTCCTTAATGGTGTTTATTTGAGGCAAGAATGAGGCATCTTTAGTTCTTCCCTGTGTTTTTCCCTCCTTTTTGCTGCGTTTCCCTGATACCTGTCAGGGACCTGCCCCAGCACTGGGGCTCCAGCAAGGGTGTCTGTCAGTGCATGCCCCCCGGCAGTGACACACCAACTTCAGAGAACATGGCAACCCATACTGAAGCATTTTATGGCTCTGTAGTAAAAACACAGCCTTAACCCACCTCCCTTAAAAGAGAGATGCCATGAAAGTGTTGTGGGGTGACAAGTCCAGGAGACAGATACCCGGCAAAGGGAGAGGAGCTACTGCTTGTCCAACCTCTTCCCAACCCCTTCTCCAACTCCTTTTTGTTGCTTACGAGCTGCTTATTTCCCCCCATGCCCACATGGCAAAACCTGAAGAATAAAAGGTGCAGAGTAGCTGGGATTTCAAATTCTGTGATTAAGGATGGAGGCAATTCCTCCCCTCCCTGGGCTGATAGAGCAGGCAGCGGATGAGGATGCTGGCAGCAGCTGCGATAGGCGCCTCTGCCGTCACCAGGCAGGGAGATTATTCTCTGGATCTCCTGGGCTGTTTATCAGGAGCACTCACTGCTGCAGCCTCTAAACCAGCTTAAACACCAACATTAAAAAATAATTAAAAAAAGGAGAGCAATCTTTTCTGTAACCTCAGGAGGAGAGGGCTTGGGGAAGGGGAGCTGAAGCCACCCAGGAGACAAGTCAGGGTCTTAGGAAAAGAGCCATAGGCACAGGCAAAACAGGCCCCACAGCCACCACTGCAGGGACCAACATCTCCGGGCAGAGGGATGGAGCAGCAAAACCCACTGGCAGGGGACCAGGGGACCTGCCAGCCGCAGCCGAGGGGTGCATCGCTGGGAAGCCAGGACAGAGCGAGCAGTGCCTGGGCTGGCGCATTGCCCTGGTGCTGCCTTCAGCATATGGGGTGGGAGCCACTGGGAGCAGCGGCTTCGCACCACAGCCAGGCTCTGGTACCCGAGCAGTAGAGCGATGCTCTCACCCCACGCACGGCCAGAGAGGGAGCAGCACATGTTGGGGATAATAAACTACGTGAGAGTCCAGATCTTGGGACTGCCTGGGAAGAAAAGGCACAAGGTCTGATTTCCTTGGGCATCCAGAGCCTTTGAAGATCTGAAAGCAGCTAAGTGTAAGGCAGGCTTTCAAGCTGCCAGTGCAGGTTAGTGGTGGGCCAGGGACTCCCTGGGGAGCAAGAGCTGCAGGATGCTGGCTGCGGGGTTGGATCCTGCCACCCAGCCTATAGGAAGGTAAATGGGAACGGCTCTTTCAATATCACATCAACATGTTCCTCAACGGGTCCTTAGAACATGGGTGTGAACTGGGGAGCACCAAGCTGCTCATCCTGGCATGTTCCCCTCCTTGACATCCCTGCTGTGCTGGGGATGGTCCCATCCCCTGGTACCAGGGGTACAATGCCCAGGAGTGCCCTCTTTGGGCAGGGGGGTTCCTGCTCCCATTCAGAGACCAAGCTGGATCCTCCAACCCTGCCACTGCCCTGAAGTTCAGGACAAGCAAGACCCTTTCTGGCAGGCAGGAACAGCCCAGTCACTTGCATGAAGGGTTAAGACCACTTTCCAATTAGAGAGGCAGGAGCCATCGCAATAAAGCTCTTCTGAGGGGATATTAATCAGGGCATCTTCCTCTCACGGAAATGCAAATCAGCACAATGGGAACGGGAATGATTAGAGCCAGGGAATAATGCGGGCATTCGGATCATGGCTCCACAAGGGTGCAAGAGAGATGTCCCAGGCTTCCATACCAGCCCTGGGACTTGGTTGGAGACATCGGGGAGCCACAGGCTCCACCTGGGAACATTCAGCATTGAGTTTTCAGATCAACACTAGCACCAAGACCATGGGAACACCCACCAGTAACAGCAAACCAGCCCCAGCTCTTGGACTGGCTGCAGGGGTTTGGTCCATCCTCTTGCACCCACCCAGGAGGAAGGTTGGAGGAGATGTGGGCACTGCAGGCACATGGGTCAGGGGCCTGGCTGGAGAGATGGAGATGACAGCAAGGAGGGCAGCAGCATGGGATAAAGGATGTAGAAGGGAAGGAGAGGGGATGAAGAGCAAGAGGCAGTGCAGAAAGGGGCCAAGGCATGGGTCAAGGTGGTAGGGTGCACAGAGCATCTCCCTGTCCTGCCCAGGGCAGTGCCGCACCGAGTCCAGCTCTGCTCCTCGCAGCAGGAGGCATTAGATCCAGCTGAGCTGCTCCAACGCAGCGTGCATGTAAATCAGCTGGACAGGCAGAGGAGAAAAACAAGGGGGATGAGATAAGAGGATAGAGAGAGGCGAGGGGAGGAGGAGGAAGGAGAAAAGGGAGGGTAAGGAGAGGAGCAGGTGTGGAGAGAAAGAGAAGTAAAGAGAGGGCAAAGGGAGAAAGGGAGAGGGAAGAGGACAAGGGATGGGGAAGCAGAGAACAGCAGGAGGGCAGCAGTGTGGGCTGGGGTTGGTCAGTGCACCGTGGTCCAGCTCCCACTGCCCCAGGCGAGGAGCACGGGGTGAGTGGGATGGAGGTGCCAGACCACAACCCACCCTGGACCAGGACAACCCTGGGCTTGAGCACAGTGTTCCTGCCCTTCAGCTTCCCAGCCCCTCCAGCACTGCCAGGACCCTGCTGTGGTCTTGGATAAACCAACAAGAGAGCTGATTTTCCAGCCATGAGGAGGATGTCTAATGGCCATGCAAGTAGCCAGGCTGCCATCCTGTAATCCCTCACCTGCAAATGCAATCCCCTCAAACCACCAGATGTATGTTTATGATGGCAGATTTGGTAGGTACCAACCTGGAGGGGGCTGCATCTGCGGGATGAGATGACATAGACACACCACTTCCCTAAGTCAGGAATATCTTGCAAAGCACATCAAGTGATTCCTGATAAATAGCACCTGAGCCCTGGGCCTTTCAGCCAGGGAACACAAAGGCTGAATGTTATCATTAAAGCCCAAGGCTGAGGATCAGCAGCTTCAGAAGTTCTTGTGACTGGGCAGGAAACAGGGATCTGACATCAACACGCGCTAAGCAACCAATGCTGATGCAAATACCATCTGCTGTAATCGTGACATCACCTTTAATTACATAAGGAATGAGAATGTCACCACATGCAGAGTCCTGATGTCACCGGCAGAGCTGGGAAAAGGGCTGGAGTAGGATCATCAAAGCTATTAGTCCATAGAAGGAAGATCCCAGCTCGGAAAAGCAACAGCTAAAGAGGCACATTTGTGGCCTCGAGAAGGTGAGCAGAGATTGATTGCTCAATGCATCTCCCAATAAAAGAATTAGGAGATATCCAATAACATTAAGAGGCAGCAGGTTCAAAAGAAAGAAGAGAGACGGTTCCTCACGTGGTGTGTGGTTCAGGAGTGGAAGTCCTTGCCACAGCTCTCTGGGGATGATTACAGCTTACGTGTTTACAGAAATCAACCAGACCAATTCGTAGGAAGTCCACTGAGGGGTATTAAAGACAAAATGCCGCTTGATTAGGGAGTCCTGAGCTGCTCTGTGCTTGGGGCTGCTCGAGAGATGATGCATCAAGAGCTGGTCATCAGGGGAACAGGCAGGAGTCTGTCTGCACAGGTCAGTCTGCACAGGTCCTTACACTGCACTGAAGCTGGCAGAGGACATCTCCAAGCCAGCACACTGATGTCAGTCCAGTCTGCATCACCCAAAGTTCCAGCAGCTGGGTGCATTTACAGCTCAGTCTTGGGCGATGCTGAACCTCCCCAGGACACAAAGTCCATGAGAGCAGGACCAGGCAGTGCCACTATTAACACAACACAGAGCCACCCTTAACCTCACCCAGCCCAGCACCGGGTCACCCTCCCATCACTTTGCCAGCACAGGGAGCCTGGATGGACACAGGGCTCCATCGCCCAGGATCCTGGCCACGCACTTCCCTGGTGCACAGCATCCCTTCCACGCGCGCAGAGTCCATGCACGTAGCAATCCCAATTAAACCAAGCTCCATTGCAGAGGGGCCTGGCAGCGCTGCATTTATCAGCCTGCCTGGAAGGGGCTTGTGCAAGCTGTCCCCCCGGCTGACGGATTAGACAGCAGACAATTAGGTTTCAGACACACACACGCAGGCACACAAATCCTTTCTCTCCATCCATCCATCTGCAGGGCCGAGGTGGCCGAGCCCAGCTGCGCGCCCGGCCCGTGCTGCTGGAGCTGCGTGCGGCTGAATAAGAACGAGCCCCCGCGCCTGGGCTTTGCTCACACGATGAGCCCGAGGTCCCCAAAGAGATGACACAATTGCAATGGAAATCATTAACCCTCCGCAGGCCGGTTTCGCCTCCTCCTCCCTGCTCCGCTGCTCCCACTCTTTGGGATTCAAGGACAAAGGCGGAGCAAGGCAGATCTCAGCCAACATCGCAGGGAATAAGCAACCTCCTGTGTTTGTGCTCCGAGGTGAGCTGGGCTGGTTTGGAGCGTGGATTGTACCAGATGCACCCCTTTGCTGCTGGGAGATTCCCAGCTCCTGGAAACAGGGACAGCGTCTCAACATGAGCATCGCTTCTGTGGCATCCCACCCAAAGCATCCCCAAGACCAAAGCCATGATTGCTACATGCAGCTCCTAGGTGCAACACGAGCCAGCATTGCTCCTCAGGTTGTTCCTTCGAGGAGTACTGAGAACAATAATTCAGTATTTCAAAATCCACTGGAATATGAAAGAGCAAAGATAGCAATGGAACAAGCTGGGGTGGCTCCCCACAGGCAAAGCCCGTGCGGCCACTCTGGGGGAGGATTGCTGATGGACTCAACGGAACAATGGATAAAGGGAAATCAGTAGATATAATGTATTGGGATTGTCCTAAAGGCTTTGAATAAAGCCCCACAGGAGATGTGCTTAAGGAATCCAAGAACTGGGCAAGATATAAAACATTATGGGGAGAAGAAAACGCTAAAGTGGCACAAACCAGTGTGGGATGATTAATACCCTGCTGCGATGGAGGTTTGGAAAGCCAGAGCATGGCCATGCTCCAAGACCAGCTCCTTCTGGCATCAGGAGTGAGGAACCAAGACCCCCAGGAAGGCAACAGTGCAGATGCTTGGGGCACACCAAACCTTTGCCATCAGCCCCCAGGATCCCTCCCTGCTCCTTCCTTGCTTCCTGCAGTCTGTCTGCATCAAGCTGTTTGTCCTCCCATGTGGACAGGGGTACAGGGCTGTGAGCATCCCCCCTCACGCCTACTTGAGGGAAGATAAGCTGAGCATGACACCAAAAAGGACCATGTCAGCCCCCAGCCTCGCTCCTCACACTTGCAGCCCTTGATCTCCCCGTGTCCTTTCAAGATGCCTTTCAACTGTCTATCTCCCACCCTGCATTAGGAGAGGGACACAGCAGGGAAGGGAGGATCCTCCGGAAGGCACCACTCTCAGCTGTGCAAAGAGCTTCTAAAAACAGCACCACACTTTAATTTTCCTTGAGGACAATTTTGGAAGAAAGGCAGAGCAGAGGAGAAGAGCCCATCTTGATGCCTGGTACCCACCTCACCCAGGCAGAGGATGCAGCCAGCTCCAAGACAAGTGATGCCCAGGTAGAAATGACCACAAAGGGAACTCAACCCATCCCTCAAACCAAGTCCAGCAATTTTTGGATGGTCATTTTCATAAGATACAGACATAAGCCCTAATGTTCTAAGGTGCATCGTCCACTAAAGGTAGAAGAAGCTTTCCAGATGCACTGGGGAGCATCCAGATGTTTGCCAAGGAAGATTGCTGCTCTCCCAAAGCTCTGAGGATTATTAGTAGTAGCTCAGTATTGGAGACATGAGGACCTGGCCTCACAGAGCACGATATACAGGAATCTAGGACTGAATGGAGGCTGCTGTGTCCATCGCCTGTGAGCAGCTGGGGCTGCCCCACAGATCCATCTCCAGACCCATCAACAACTTTACCTGCTCCAGGGGCTGGCCCAGAGCCTCATCCTTCTCTTCAGTAGAAACCAGCTCCTCAGTGTTCAGCCTAGTCTTGTTTGAGTTTCTGGTCATTTGGTCACCAGCCAGCAATATCCATCAGTGAAACAGCTCCTCTCCCGCCCTGCTGCTCCGTGTCCCCTTGTCTCCCAGCCCTGCAAAGCTGAGTGTGCAGAGCCTCGGGAGATGGGCCGTTTACCACTTCTCCTTGGGGACATCACCATCATTTCATGTATCAATCCATAAATCACCCCTCTGGGTTTATCAAGGACCCATGTTTCCCTCTGCAGCACTAAGCAGGGTATGGAGGAGAATTTGCCAACAACTAGGCTGCATTTTCCTCTCCTCCTTTCATCCCATTACCACAGCTATATCTCTTAGACCACTCTAAAAGATTACTGAGCCTGGTGGTTATGACCTTCAGGTGTTTGTCCATCCCTGGTTCAAGTGAACTCTGAGCCAAGCAATGCTTAATATTTAGACTGCAGAGAATGCTCTTGTTCAAAACACCTCTGGGCTGTGGTGGGGAAGTCGATAGAAAGGGCTGATCCTGCACCATTTGCCACAGCTCTGAGGCAATTTTTCAATCCCAGCAGCTTTCTGCATCCTCAATGTGATGTTTTCCCATTAAAACCCCCCAATGCCTGGAAACCTCCCTGTGCGTGCTTCCCTCCTGTCCTCTTCTTGGGGAGAAGGGACAGTTTAAATGGAGTGGTTCACACAGAGGTGTGAGATCTCCAGATAAAGATATCCAGGCACCTCCTTTGGGAGGGAGAGCTCTAAGAAAGGCCCTTGGGAATTAGAGGGAAGGGAGGAACACCTCTAGCTGCTTGTGAGGAGCCAGCCTCCAGCTGAAGAGTTAGAGGACCCAGTGCTTCCCTGTGTGCCAGGAGCATCACCACGGATGCCTGTTCCCTCCCAGGGAGGAGTCTCTGGGCAAGGTGAGGGTCAGGACCACAGTGAGGGATGGAGAAACTGGCTATGGGAATGGAGATTTACTGCTCTGAGCCCTATTAGCTGGGCCATCTGGATACCAAGCAGCAGCAAGGGTTGTTAGAGACTACAGCCTGATGTGTCCTCTAGGCACAAAGGCAGGGAGAAGTGAGAGATGCTGCGATTGCTTTTTCCCCGTGCAGGAGGAAGTAGGAAGCTCTGGGATGTTTTCTGCTGGAGGAAAACCCCAGCGAGGGGAAGGAGAAAGGGAAGTGCACACTTAGATACAGCACAGGCACTCTCAGATACCAACACAAACACGCTGGTGTACATCTGCACTCACAACCCCGTGCATGGGAGCTCATATGCAGCACAGTGCTGGTATCCACTACAGAGGCAGGAAGGGGGAGAGGGAATGGAGGAGGAAGCAGGATGAGCTCTCCATCCACAGCATCACCAGCTTCAGGCATTCATCTGTCATTGTCAAGCCCTAAACAGAATTATGAGAAGGGTCTAAGAGAGCTTGTGTCTAAAGAGTGTTCAGTTGAGGTGGTTGCGATGCATCTTCTGCTTTTTGATGCTTTGAGAGGTCACGTTTTCCTGTATTGCTTTCTGCTGTGGCCCCATGAGTTGGAAGGACTAACACAAGGACACTGCCTCCTTGTAGCCAGCCCAGGTTTCTGTTCCTTTGCAGAGAGCTTGGGTTCAGTGTTTAGCCCCAACATAAACCCTGCAAGAGGCCCCAGTCTGACTCATGGAGGGGAAATGACTCGCTGTGGTTACGAAGCATCACTTTCCAGAGAGGAAAACAATCCAGCACGTGTAACAAAACCTCTTTGCTTCCTTAAGACTGGGCTGCACCTTTCAGAAGAAAACAGATGACCCAAGCCACATGTGGTCTGGGAAACAACATCTGGCTTGCTTGAGCTGAGGAGTATTTCCACTGTGCCAGCCCCTGGGATCTCCAGGTACCATCCCAGACCCTCCACCATCCTCATGACTAAAGCTGGACCCATTTCAGTCCTCTGTGGGCAATGGAGCTGCCTCCAGACCTTCAGCCCCAAAGGAAACAGACCTGGTTACATGCAGCCCTACAGAAGAGCATCCCTGCTGCATTCCCTTCAGTCTTCCACCCCAATAGCACAGAGAAATAACCCCCTGGTCACCTCCACAATGGCTCTTTGGAGAGGGGCGATTCTGGCTTGAGGAAAATCAAATAGCACGAGGGGAGAAAAGCAGAGAGAGAAAGGAAGGACAGAAGCAGGGCTGGGATGCAGGGGCCGCGGGTCTCAGCCCGGCATCGGGCTATTTTCTGCCTTTTCCTCTTCCTCACCGCCGCGTCGCCATGGCAACCCCATCAGCTGAGCGGCTCCGCTCCCGTCTCCGCTTCCCGCTCCATGGGGATTTTTGGGGTTGTTTTTTTCCCCCATTCCTTCTTCTCACCCTGGTTTCCTGCTCAGGCCCCATCCCAGGGAGGCTTCCAGCCATTGCTGACCAGGGACTCTGGGGGTGTTCATAAGGTGCTTGTGCAGCACAAGCAGAGATCACTGGCAGGACCCCCCTGAGCAGCTCCCATGGAGGGGTGATGGCACCCAGCCTTGGAAGCAGAGCCCTGCACACCTCTCACTTTCCCTATCATTCCCTGGGGAATGTTCTTCCTTTCAATATCTTAAGCCCTGATGCTCCAAACACCTCCCATTGCAAAGGGCAGGCATTGAGCCACCCCACTGGAACAGTGCTGCCCTGGGATGCAGACATCACCCAGAGAATCCCAGGAGAAGCCCTCTGCAGGTGATGGACTCTGCTGGGGAGAAGTTAAACTCTGTCTGGGTGTAACTTCTCCTGCCACCAGGGTTTGTCAACCTCCAGAGGTCCCCTCCAGCCCCTTGTTCCAGGACCCAAGATGGCTAAGTCTGTCCTCAAAAAGCTAGCTGAGACAGAACGATGGGTACCTCAGTGGGTTTGGAATTAAAGAGAGGGAGAGAAACATATCAAGGCAAGAATGGTGATGGAGGAGCTGGAAGAGGAGGGAGTGGGAAGAGGGAAAAACACAGCCTTTCCTGCCTTCAGTTCAGACATTGTGATCCAGTGTGACAAAAGAGCCCTCCAAAAGAAGGGGTTTGGAGAGCATCCCCTGGCATTAGATACCTTCTGCCACTTAACAACACTGCTCTCCTCTTGCTCTTTGAAAACTCCAACCTTAAATACAAAGCAAAGTCTCTGTCCTCTTGAAATCCTGACCTTGAGCAGCCCAGATCCATCTCCAAAGTACAGTCTCCTCTTTCTTGCCTGGAGTTTGGCCCTGCCCAGCACCGGGCTGGCACATCCCCAGAGCACCATGAGCTCATCCTGCCTGCTCAGCTCCGCGCCAGGACATCGGAGTCCCTTTGGGGTGTTTTGCATTGGGTTTGGTGCCTTTGGAATAGCTGTGGTTGGAAATCAGAGGCTCAGTTAATCTGACCCTGTCATACATATCAGATGTGCAGCAGAAACAGCCCTCCAGAAAGCGTTACCACGACATTTGGAAAGGGTTTCCCCCCCCCTCCCCTTCTCTCTTTTATAGCAGACATCTGCAGCAGGAGAAGGACGAGGAGAAAGGAATGAGAAGAAACAGAAAATTCTTCTACCAGCCAAATCCCACTGACTCAAAGCCCGCCCCCC
>JAOEHY010035813.1:23098-38980 GCA_025447955.1 Psilopsiagon aurifrons
CCATCATCCCCAAATCCCAACTTGCTCAGGGTCAAAATGCTGCTGGAGAGGCTCTGGATGGTTCGGCACAGCCCCCTGGCACTGTTATCCCTGCGCACATCCATGCCAGGCTCCAGGTTTCTTTATATGCAGAATGACGCTGTCTGAACTGAAGGTGCAATTTTGCAGCCACTTGCTGGGGAAGCTGAGGGTTTTTTTTCCATGTGGTTTAAGTCAATTAGGAGCAGGTTGAAACTGAAGTGAATTAAGGCGTTCAACCCCAAATAGGAGCGAGTGAATGCCTGGAGGAAAGGGGAGGGGAAGGCAGCTCTGCACCACTTTTAGCTAATCCAGTGCAACTCAACCAATATAAATCCAAGAGCACACGAGGCAGCATCTTTCCTTCCTCCCTCCTCCCTGTTCTCACTTCTTCTCCCCCCTCCTTCCTTCCCTCATCCTTCCCCCATCCCCTCTGAAGACTTTTTCTCCTGCTGTTCATCTCTTCCCCACTTTCTCAGCCCCCCTCTCCCAGTGCTCACATGCACAGTGGGGCCAGGAAGCAGTTGGAGATCAAACTCCTGGCAGCACTGAAGCATCGGCCGTGCTGAGAGCCCAAAACAGCTCTGGAGCAAGGAGGAAAAGCAGTGGGATAAGTGAAAAGCAGGAGGGTTTGGGTGCTAGCAGAGGAAGCACTTGCAGCATGGGAAAGATAGAAGGTGGCAGGGGAAGGAGTCTGCTTTATAGCACCAAGGAGTCACTGGGGTTTGTCCCCACACAGACCTGCCTGGGTGCATGACAGGGAAAGCCAGTGTGCCCAAGTGACTGTCTGATGGCATGGGAGCCGCTCCGCCACCAAGGAGGGAAGTGCTGTGTGGCAGCAGGCATCCTTCATGGCATCCCCTGCTTCTCTGTTGTCTTCCACAGGGACATCAGACAGCATTTTAGAGTGTTTGGAAGCCTGTAAGGACTTCTGTTAACATGGGTTAACACAGGGTGGTTTTCAAGTTTAAAAGCTCCTACAGTACCACCTTTCTCTGTCCCCCCTCAAAGCCCTTAATCTCCCGGATTAACATCCAGAAATAAACCCAGCAGTGTTTGACTTCTCCTACACCTCATCTAGCTCCTGAGGTGCCAGAGCCCCTGGGAGAAGGATGGCTTCTGGCCTCGCACCTCACGGTGGAGGGAGCCCCTACACACACCAGGATCCAGCTCTAGCTGCCATTATCAGTTTCCCTTCAGCAAGGGCACAGAGAGGATTAAGCAGCTCCAAGCCTGAGCTGTGGGACTGTAGAAGTTTTCTTTGCTGGTGCAGACTCTGCGTCCATCCCTTGGGGCCCTCAGTGGTGTTTCCCCAGGCAGGAGAGGAGGAAGAGGATGAGCCCAACTCCATGGAGCTGCTCAGGGGATGCCAAGGCTGTGTGCAAAGGTACCTGCCATGCTCTGGCTGCCACCAAGGACTCACACATCACACAAACACCCTGCACAAAGAAAACGCTGCGGAGAGAAACCCCCAGCACGCTGCCCTGTGCCATAACCTGAGCTGCAAACCCCTCACCCTCAGGTGCTCTCTGCAAAAGGGCAAAGACTCCAGATATAACCAGATATAACCAGTGGTCCTTGCTGCAGGTTGAGCTGGGAACACCGAGCAGTTGGTCTCAGATTCACAGCATTGGCTGCTGCCAGCAAAGAGAAGGAGGAACTGGGGGGAGAACAGAGCAAGCACAGTGGGGGGGACAGTTAGTTAGGAAAGCCAAACTTTGGGATGTGCGTCCATGTGTCACCAGTGCAAATGGAACTGGAGGAACCAGGAAAACATCCTGGGCTCCCCATTGGGTTTCTGCCCAGGTAAGTGGGTGACAAAGCCAGTTCTGGCCACTCCGTAGCCTTTTAGTCCCCACCAGCACCAACTTGGATGAAGATGTGGGAGCTGCCACACACCAGTGCTGTGCTTTAAATGGTGCAGCTCCAGAAAGGGAAGTGGTGTGGGCAGGCTTACATAAAGGAGCTTGTGACCCGTCACAAACATCTCCCCTCTCTGCTTCCCTCCAGCCGCCTCAGCATCCAAGCACACCCATCTCATCCTGGGGACACACAGCCCTGGTCCACCTTGGGACCACTGCAGGGCTGAGGCACTAGATGCCAATTTATCTTTTACCTATATATAGACTTTCCTAATGCTCTCTGGTTGAGCATCCCAAAGAAGCCCTTCCCATGAAGGAAAAGGAGGACCCAGGCTTCCCTGTGTGGGGTCTGTGCTCCCCTTGAGCACACATCAGGGCTGGCACAGTCATCCCAAGACCTGATACAGGATTTCAGGAAGCTCCAGCTGAAAGGACATGAAGCAGGCGTGTGCTCATGGACAGAGAGGAAGGCTGGACATATGGGACAGGAAGCCCGATCCCATTCCTGGCTCTGTCCCTCACTTCCCCCATGACCTTGGACAAATTCCAGGGGCACCAGGTTTTCATGCAACTTCTCCTCCTGTTTAAGCCCAGATTTACCCAAGCAGAGCAGGTTGCTGAGCAGGCTGGAAAGCCAAAGCCTCGTCAGCACCTTGGTTCCTCCTTTTGAAGGGCATCACCACTGCTGCCTTTTTGCTACCCCATTGCTCAGAGGTACTAAGGGTGGGCAGGAGATGCTTCACATGCATGCAGCTCTGTGGGAGGCAAAGTCCTTCACCTCCAGAATAGGCTCAGGGGGGTCATCCAGTAAGAGAAGCAATAAAGCAAACCCTCCTTAGAAGCCAAACCAAAGCACTGTGTGTTTGCACAGAGCAAGGGTGGATTCACAAGTGCTATTCTCTCAAGGGAGGTCAGACACAGCTAAAACCTTCTGTGTTGAAGCCCGGCAGGGTTTGCAAGGGTCTCATTTCTCCCCAGTGCTCTGGGGTACCTGGAACCCAAAGCTGCCTCAAGAGGCACTTGTGCTATAAACCACTGCTGCAGATGAGGCAGGAGTTTGGAACAAGCAGCAATGAGAGCACTAGAACTGCCAAGCCCTGACATACTGGAGCCCGCTGGCCTTTGCTCCCTGTTTTACTGTCCCCAATAGCTGTGTAGCTGTCACCCAGCACAGCTTTTAGGAGACCCTCTGGGGCGGGACAGCAGGGATGAGCCAGCACCTCATCCTGACATCACTCTGGCAGGAGCAGCAAGGAGGAATGGAAAAATACAGAGAGGAGGTGGCTAAAGCTCTACTGTAAAGGGGCTCAGACCACACTTTGGACGCTATTTCCCACCTTTGGTCCCTTGCCTTGCCAGCTGCACGGTGCCTCCATAGGGAGAGCATGGATCCGAGCTGCAAACTTAGAGGAAAAAAAGAGAAAGAAAGAAAAAAGCAGCGAGGGAGCAAGCGAGTGTCTGACTACAGCCCTAAGGGCTGTCACAACAGATAAAACCTCAGCCAGGCTTCGCAGTTTGAGCTCCTGCACGCTAATGCACAGCAGAGCTAAAAATACCGACGTGTGGAAAAGCAGAGGCTGCTGTTGCTGCCTTTGAGCTGATGGCAGGAGCCAGCTTCCCGGCCAGCTGGGAGCAGCCGGGTGCACGGCCATAGAGAGGGAATTGCAGCCCTGGAAAGGGGCAGGGGCACCGTGGGGGTCCCCAGCACCACACAGTGCCAGCTCTATCCGTGCCATCCCGCACAAAGGGCTGGAGTGGGTTTGTGCTGATGTGAAGTACAGTATCTGGGCCACCTTCTGCTCTGCAGGGATGGCAGCAATGGGATGATGGAGCCTTGGGGAGAGGGGCTGACACATGGAGGATGGAGCCTGTGATGAGGAGGAGGATGCACGAGGCTTCATGAGATGGCAAAGAGGGAGGACAGATCCAGTGCTCCATCCCTGGGGCTGCAGGACTAGCAGCCCAGTGCTAATCCCCAAAGCCTCGTGCAAGATAGGAACAAGCTCATGGCCATGCTATCTCCTGGTTTATCCAGCCATCTTCTCCCCAGCAATCCTTAGCCTATCCGAGGCCCAGGAATAGGAACATACTTAAGCATGCACTTAAATTCAAGCATGCACTTAAAATCTGTTTTCTTCAATGGAGCTGAAGGACATGCTCAAGGGTTAGCACATGATGAGCTGCTTTCAGCAAAGGTCAGTTCTCTGATCCAGGGCTCCCTCAGGACCCCCTTCTCCCAAACCCAGGCAGGGCATCAGGGTGTCCCTGAGCTGTTCCATCCCCTCCTGCAGATCCAGCCAACACTCCCTGCTCCTGAGGACAACCATCCTCAAACCACGGATTAACAGCAGGCATCGAGCAGCATCACACTTCCTGCAGCAGGTTTGTGTTGTGCCCATCAGACAGTGAGTGGAGCCTGCACACAGCCCCAGCTCTGCAGCCCAGCAAGGTCCTGTTCCAATTCTGGAAGCAATCAGGATGGGGAACACTGAGTTGGTCTCCCTCAGTTCTCAGCTGCATCTCATGCTCCTGCTCTGTCCCACAAATGAGGCAGACACAACCATTTTGGGGTGATTTCACCCCAAGATGTGGAGCCCAAACTCAACCTCAGGGCACCAAAATAGAGCCTCCAGAGCCCCAAAGTCCTGGCTGTCAGAGCCTGCTCTGCTTTCCAACACCTCACAGGGACCAAATACCCCCAAAAACCCTGATCAGCACCCCCAGTACTGCACCTCCCGCATCAGCACTGACCCACCAGAGTTCACAACCCAAGCACCCCATGCATCACCCAGTTCCTTTCCTGCTCGCAATCACATTCAAGACACCAGCGCCAAGTCCCCGTGGATCTATTTCAAGTTGCATCATCAGCACATTTGGCATTTCCATCATGCTTAGGACACAGTCCCCTACAAAAGGCCAATGTATCTTGAAAGCAAACCCCTGTCTTAGAGGCTGCACTTCACAGCAGGCAGCAGTGGTGCCAACACAGCCTTTAGGTAGGGAGGAGGGTCCTGCTGAACCCTATGGCATGGATCACACAGCCAGGGAAGAAACAACAGCCCCAGCTCCACTGATAACCCACATTTCCCAGCACCTGCGCTGTTGTTTGCACTGCACCAGCACAAGCCACAGGAGCAAATCAGTGCCTGAATAATAACTGTATCTTAGAATATTAATTGAGGTTTCTATGGTGTGTCAAGGAATTAAAAGGAAGGGGAGGGGGAAGGAAGGGGCACATCAAAAACTGAAGTGGTACCTAAGGCCAGAGGGTGAACACCAGGTTTTAATAGTAATTAAGACATCAGAATTGATGAGTTAGGCAAAGATGGTCCCCTCAGGCACTGACTGCAGCTGGGTCTATCTGCAGCCACTTGCACAGGATGGGGCAGGAAAACTCCCTTTCTGATCCCAGCACGAGCTGAGCATCAGATGCTCCTTTCCATCGTGTCTTACACCACAACAAGCACCCAAACCATCAAACTTCAGGGGTTTGAATCCATTTCCAAACAAAGTAGACACCAACCAGCCCAGCCCCACACTTGCACTATTTCAAGGGCTCTTCCAGCCCTCTTGTTTTGCTTCACACAACACATGCATATTATATCTACACTAGATACATAAACCCTATTCATCACCATCCAGCTGTAACCCAGTTGCTGGCAAGTATCACAGCACCATCACAAGGTGTTGCAAAGCCTTTCGACTTCCACAAAACCCCTCATCCCAGGGCCATGAAGTTATGGAAGAAAACACAGGAGAAAAACCAAACCTCTTCTTTCACTAAATAGGAAAATTCACAGCCCTCATGCTTAGAGGCAAACAGTTGGAAATACAAGGTTTGAAATGCAGCTCCTGGCTACAGAAGCTGGGAAGGACATGGAAATTGAGATTCTTCACACAGGGTTTACGGCAGACTTTTGATCTGGGGGCAGCAACTGGCATTACAATCACTCTTATTTGCTTACAGCTGAGCATGCAAAGATGATAGTTCCACCACAGCAGCATTCACAACCAGGAGCTCTTTGCCAAACTGAGTCAGCTCGAGCAAAAAGCTGTATGACCACGGAGAAACCAAGGACAGGAGCTGATCCCATCTAACAATCAACCACGCTCCCACTAACAAGGAGCCCCATGGCCCAGGGAGATGAGACACTGAGCAGCCCCCTTGACCAAGCAAAAACCCCTCTGCAGCCCTACCCAAGGCTCCCAAAGCCCCAGCTCCTCACCTCCTCAGCTCAGAAGGCCACTGGTGGCCACCAACACCTCTGCCAAACCACCAAATAGCTTCATCATCAAGATTTTAACTGAAACCCCCCTCGAGGCAGTGCTGCACCAGCTGCAGGCACTCAGGATGGTCTCACACCATTGGCACCCTTGAGGAGTATGGAAATTCCCACCTGGAGACTCAGAGCTGCCTATGGCTTGAAAGGGTTTCTGAGAGCAGGCTGGTGGCCCCATGAGAGTGTATTCCCTCCTTACCTGATGCTTTAATTTGGATGGTAAGATCTGTGAGACAAGGAGCATCTTATGCATTGGTCCAGCCAAAAGTGCAGCTGGGTGAGTTTCTTATAAATACTTTCAGACTCGTCACCATCAACATTGTCCTTATTGGTCTTCCCAATGGAGTTTCCAAGCAAAAGAGAGGCTTTGGACTTTTACGATGTTGTCACCATCAGGGTTACATCCAGCACAGGGCACACACTCCACAGCACTCCCTTTGCCAAGCTTTGGGGCAGGTCAGTCCACCCCATCTGCTCCTCTGGAGGTCGTCAGTGCAACCCTCTCTGCCTTTGTGCCCCATCTTCAGCTTCCTGAGACCTGGAAAACACAGAGCTGTGGGTGAAAATCTATTTAGATTCCCCCCCCACCCCCAACCTGTCTCGGTCCAGACTCCTAAAGATGCTCCTCAACCGGCACTGCCTGTTGGTGCCGGTGCCGGCTCCCCTCCCACACTCCTGTCCCAAACTCATCGGGCCTCATCCCCAGCTCCGGTCTCTTGGAATCCCGCACACTAATAAAATCCCAACTAATTTACATCGGAGATGGGGAGTGAGTGGCAGCTGTTGCTATAGAAACCCTCTCCCAAGCCCTGGCTCCCGCCTGCAGCTCTGAGATGAGAGCCTGGCAGCCAGCTCCGACCTGATGGCACTGGGACATCCCGTGGTGCCCGGCCTCAATGTCCTGTCCTCCTTCAGGCCATGCCTTTTGCACCCTCAGTCACTGAAGGGTCTTTCCTTTCCCAGTCTGCTGCTGGAGCCTTGGGAGAATGTTGGAAAAGCTGATCTGAGGATTGCACCAACAGAAGGAAAACTTGCCATGTGTCCAACACTGAATGTGGTTTGGTTTGTTTGAAGTTGGACTGATGATTATTCACTGTGTGAGCTCTGGGTGTGTTAATGCTTTGGGTTGCTAATAGCACCGTACACAAGACCTTCTCTCAGCTCCTAGCAGGCTGAGTCCTGCTTTACCAAAGGAGCTCAGCTTACAGCATGAAACCTGGTCACCAGGGCATCACCATTCCCTGCCAGCTTTGCTGGGCATGGAGACACCACACCTCCATGGTGAAGCATCCAGCTTCAGCAAAACAAGCAAGCAGAGGCCCTGAATCAATATATCTGGCCCATGAGGCTGGATCCTGCTCTCAGCTGCACCTCTGTAAAGCTGGAAGGTATCAGTTCTGAACTGACACATCAGGGTGTGTTGAGGAGCAGCAAGCACACATGTACTGGATAGGTATGGGTGGGGTGGATGCGCTTCTTCCCCCATGGACACGTTCCTCAAGTCTTCCCGGGAGCAGGATGCAGCCCACAGCATGAGTGCTTCTGGGCCTCCCCTTCGTCCCTTGGCCAAGCTGTCAAGGACATGTGAAGGTTGCCCAGTGGGGACATCTCCCTCATCTCCTACATATGTGCCATGTACCACATGGGAGCCACAAGTCCAGGACTGCGGGTGGTAGAAGGCTCCTGACCCATCACCTTATCCATCCCCAGGGACGGACATCCCCAGCATACCTCAGGAGCTATTTATTGCTCCCTCCATCCCTCAGCTGCCTGCTCCATCACGTCACACGGGGAAAAACTGACTCAGACCTCCCAGAGATAAGGCGACCACATCTGCAGCCCCGGGAATGCAATCAGAATAGCACCCGGACGCCCCGATGACGACGGAAGGAGGGGCAGAATTCCTCCTTGCTGACCCCCTGATGGACCGTTGCCATGGAAAGCCGGCAGCCAGCGGCCCCAGCTGGGGTCTGCTGAAGGATTTTTCCTACTTGGCCTAAGGCGAGGGCAAAGGGAAGGTGGTGGTGGGGGGAAGCCAGGGTAGAGCTTGCATCTGGCCCTCCCCTGCTAGCACTTGTGGAGCTCACCTCCTTCCTGGCTGGAGCATCCCGAGGTGGGTTGTGATCCAGCAGCGGGCTCAGACGCTGCTGGGCAATGTTTGAAGCACAGATAATAAACCCCATAAACAGCTCTGTGTTAATGACAGAGGGAGTAGGGAAGGGACAGAGAGATGGTAATGTAGGACCAGGCTGCCGTCCTCTGCGATGGTGAGGGCTCTGGGGCACCCATCCAGCTCCTCTCCCCTTCAGCCTGTTTCCAATCCCTCATTTTTGCATGAAGAAATAGGACACTCGTTTCTCTCCTGCAGGGAGAAACAATACCGGAGCTGAAACCATCCCCTCCCAGGCTGACGTGTGCAGGAAGATCTGTACAGCTTATGGTGAAAAACCTCACCATGGTTAAAGGTTGCGCCGAGCTGGGCACGGCACGAGAGCCTCTTGCCCCAGTGCATTGGGACGAGGTGGGAAAGGCCGGAGCTTTAAGCTGCATGTTTGCAGCAGCCACATTGGAATGTGGTGCCAGCAGCAGGCACCCAGAGGAGCCATCACCCCTCCTGCTGCCTCGCTGGGAGCTGGCAGGAGGGGACAGACAGCTGCTGCTCCATAATCATCTCTCCACCAGTGACAACATGCTGGAGCTCAGTTCCAGGAGACACCTTGGGAAGAAGAATGCGTTTACAACAGTCAAAGCACCGGGAAGAGCATCTCCTTCCAGTGAACCAAAGATGCACAGCAAAATACAACCTGGCTTCTTGTTAACTCTTGCCTGTACTGAAGTAAGCAGTGCAGGAGATGCTGGTCAAATCCTGCCCGTGTTCACAGGCCTGGAGCTTTGTTCATTGTCTCAGCAAAGACACAGTAGCTCTGCAGAGATATTAGTGATTGGAAGCTGTCCCTGAAGGAGAGACCATGCCAAGACTTACTCTCTCAGATACCTGCTGAGAACATGGTGCCAAACGATTGCCATGCACAGCAGCCAGGACAGGGAATGAGGTGCAAACCCATTGGGTCCAGATCGCAGCAATGCTCTGTGCAAACCCATTGGGTCCAGATCGCAGCCCTGCTCTGGCTTTGAAAAGCATCCCTGGCCCAGGGGGGGAAAGGGGAGCTGAAGAAGGGAAAAGGAGGGGAACCACCTCCTGTGAATTGATCTGTCAGTACGAAAAGGGTTTATCTGCTGGTTCCTGAGCTGGAGACGGGAACCTATTGAGTGCAAACCTCAGCTCTCCACTGCCCTGCTTTCCGCTGCTCCAGGCTGCTGTTCATTAGAGGAGCATTAGCAGGAAGGCAGCTGGGAGGGATCTGGCTTTCTGTACCCTGTAGTCACCCACTCAAAGGACACCACTCAACCGTACCCATCAGAGCATCCTCCAGTTCCTCCAGCTGCCAGCCGGGAACGGGCAGAGGGGCACCAGGGAGCAGACCTGGCTGATACTGAAGCCATTGGCTCCTCAGTTGCCCCCTCAGAATTAACCCTTTCACCACATTTCCACAAGCCCAGTGACAGGGTTTACTCTTGCACCAGCCCCAGGTTCGGCTCAGTAACCACACAGGAGCCAAGGAGGCTGGAGCATGGAACAGCGTTTTTCCTGCCTGCATCCTATCTGGGAGAAATTACAACAAAGTCGTGAAGGATTTGCAGCTCTTTTCACACTCCTTTTCCCAGATTTACACATGGATCCACTTTCTGTTCAGCAGCCTGAGAGCGTTATTGTTTTGTCTTTGTCACAACCTCACACTCGCGCATCCCAGAGCTTTCCAGCACTCCACCGATGGGTTTGGGATATCAAGAGGAGAGGAGGAGCTCACTTTAATGAGCATGCACTTCTTCATTGGGCTGCAAGCCCCCAGCAACTCACATGGGGTTTTATCCTCATCTTGCAGACCTGAGAGTGAGGAAGCAATGGGAAGGCCAAGGGACATGATCAAGTGTGGTCAGCAAGAAGGTGGCAGAGCAATGAAGTCCTTCCTGACCCCATGACTTGCACTGAACCCAGCAGTGACATTACAAAGCACTCTGTTTGCAAAGAATAACAGGAAGATCCCATATTATCCAGTTGCATAAATCAGCCTCTCTCCCTTGCTATCAACAGAGTGACACAGATTCGAGGAAACTGGGTTAGATCCACGTTTATATTGGGATGCAACACACAGGTTAAGCGAAGTTCCCCTGACTGTCACTGGTACCAAATCCCACAGGGAAAAGACCCTGCCCAGATGAGGCTCGATGTCAAGCCTTTACCAGGGGCATGGGACAAGCTGTCATTACATGTTGTAAAATAAACTTCCCAACAAAGCCAGAATGAGCTGTTTCAGCTGCTTTCAGCAGAAGACATTATCCTTGGAGCAGATAAATTCAGTTCAGCCTCACCTATGGCTCCCCAGCAGCGTCAGCACTCAGCTCACTGCTATCAGCACATCTGCAATGCATCCGTGCTGGTGTGGAGGGGGAAAGCCAGAGCCTCTGCATTGTCCTTCTGCAGTGCTCCGGTCTGGCTGGTCTGAACTGGCTGTGGTGGGAACAGGAACATGTTGCCCCGGTTTCTTACCCTGCCATTTCTTTCCATGTGTACTCCTCTCTTCCCATGTGTGCTCATTCCCAGGCCAGCATGGAAACACAATGGGAATCACATGGCTGCAAGCTGCCTCATAACAGGGGCAACAACCAGCCGCCAGGTCTCCTACAGACTACAGGGTGAAGGGCTGCACACACTGGTGGAGGCAGTTGGGTGAAGGTGGGAGCCACAGCCAGCCTCTTCAGGGCGAGAAGTCAGGAGAAATGAGGGAGAAGAGCCTTGGCTTGCATTTCCCCCCACTCTCTTGCTGCTCCTGATCACTTCCAGGGGATGCTTTCATTCTACATCTGCTCAGAGAGACGTGTTAGCTGAGATGCACAATCCACCATGGGAGCCTGGGACCAGCTCTGGGACTTCCACATGGTCCAACAAGCTCTAACTAGCCAAGTGTTGTCCACCTCCAGGTCTGACACCCCTCCAGGTAGCTCAGGAAACAGACGGACCAACATCAGTGGGAAATAGGAGGAATTTGGTCAGTAGAGATGGGCAACAAAAACCTACGAGCTCCGTGGTGCGCTGGGATGCCCAGTGTTGGCTCCGGGGCTGTGATGGTAGGGAAGTGATCCTGGGGGCTCTCTCCTTCAAGCAAATCCAAAGGATAATTTCTCCCTGCTGTGTCATAAGACCCAGCACATCAGCCCCCACACACAGCACTGAACCCCAGCACTACACACAGCAGCACTGCAAACCTCATCATGTCCAAGAGCAAGCACATCCCATCGAGCAGAGAGAGAGCTCTAGCAAGAGCTGCAGGGAGAACTGTGCCCACTCCTCCATGCAGCACCCATCGGATCCAGGCAACGGTCCACAAGCAGAGCAGGAGCTCCAGGCACCACCGTCCCCCTCCAGCCCCCAGCGTGACTCACGCTGGTTGCCATGAAGAAGTCACCATTTGCATGCAGCAGCTACCCCGCGGTGGGATGAGAAGCTCCTTCAGCTCTTGCTGACTCTCTGGGGGCAGGCAGCAAGCGGTGGCACCTCAGGGGCCAGCGTGGTACCAGATGGCAAAGTCTGGCATTTCCACAGGTATCTCCAGGCTGCTACCAACGCGGTGCTTACGTGCAGCACACCCCAGACAATGCTCCCTTGCAAATGAGATGCTCAAAAGCGAGAAGGGAGCTGGGCACCCGACTCCTATTGGATTTAGGTTTCTTTCAGCTCCTTTACACTCGCAGCCTCAAAGCTCCCACCCTTGCCAAGCGCCACACAGCATTAGCTACCCATGGAGCGATCGATGCCTGCGAGGGAGAAGCACACACACGCTCGCACCCACTCGGCACATGCTGCTCAGCACAGAGCGAGCTTGAGCACACAGACCCCAGCCCAAAGCTGAGCTCGCGTAGCAACAAACCCCAACACATCCACAGGCAATTCCTCCTGGCATCAGTGCTGAGCCGTGCCCTGGCCCTGCAGTGGGATGGCTGCTCCTGCAAGCATGTGACAAGCCCCGGCTTGGGAGAGAGGGGGTAATTATATGAGAGGGGAGCAGCTGATTCAAACCCTTCCTGACCCCGGGCTGAAGAGTTCTCCTGATCGATCACGAAGATGCTCTTTCATTTTCCTCAAGCGTTTCGCTGACGGATGGAAAAATCAATGCCCCACAGAGGAGACTGGAAGGGGGTGGAGCAAGAGGAAGAAAGGGAGAGAAAGGGAATGGGAAATGGAAAGGAGGAGAAGGGAGAGGGGAGAGAGAATGTGCTGGGGGAGGCAGGGGCTCCTGAAGGGGGTGGTGGGAAGGTGGCACCGACGGCCACTGCCTGCCTCTGAGGTTTGGGATCTCTTTTCCATACGGAGGACTGATTGCAGGGCAAGGCTTCTCCTGGCTGTGTACCATGGGGCCAGGGCACTGCTGCTCCATGAGCCCCCACCAGGCAGGTGCCTTCCCACACCGAGCATTGCTTCTGCAGCACCGATGAGGACCCCAAATCTGTGCTGTGGGGTCCCCGCCTGCAGCAACACTGCTGGTTTCCATGGAGACGCCTCCCAGCTCCCCACACTGGCATCCCTGGTACCCACCATCAGATGTGGGAAAAGAAACTCTCAAGGTCCATAAGGCTTTTGGGTGAAAATTCCCCATTTCCTTGTTTTCCATGCAAAGTGCCCTGCTGAGATCTCCAGCTCCGACTCACTACATGGCTGCAGCCCCCAGTGCCTCCCCAGGCAGAAACACTGCCTAAATGGACTTCACCCTTTCATGGGGGTGGAGACCATTGCTAAAGAGCAAGCTAAGAGCCACACAACTCATTCAGCTCTTGGGTTTCAGATTGCTGTGGTTCACAGGGAGACGTCAACCCTCCCCACCCGTACTCGCTGACACCAGCCACCGGAAAAGGCACCCATGGATCTCCCCTTAGGCCAGGGGGAAGCCAGGCGCACGCTGCTGGAGGCAGCTGAAGTGGCAGCCTGCCTCCAACAGTTGGGGTTTTCCAGTGTTTTCTTCCCCACATCCTATTAATAATTAACACAACTGCAATGAGACCGGCTTTTAAGAGGCTTCGCTGCCATGGACTGTGTTACAGTCCCTCTTCCAGGAGCAAAGGTTTGTCTGTTACCACTGGAAACCAGGCAGGCTCCAGTGTGGGCCAGGGATGGCATCCTCATGGGAACCTATCTCCATATCCCCACCAGGCTGAGCCAGCCCATAGAGCTGTGGGATTCAAGGCTCATCCTGAGCTCCTTCCCTGAATCGCACCCTGGGTTAGGGACAGCTCATCGGGACATTTTATAATCACCACCCTCTTCCACTTGAGGCTGACCTGGGTGTGAGCACACCAAGCAGCAGAACAAGCTAATGCTCTCCCTCAAGATGGGATTTGGAGGTTAAAGGACAGAGTTTAGGGGTGGTCTCTGCGCACCAATGCACACCCCTGTCCCCTGGCACCTACAGAACAGCAAAGCCAGAGCCAAGATCCACGTTAGGTCACTCCGGGGGGTGGTTTTTGGGAGGTTCCTTTCCAAAGGGCAGGGAGCTCCTTCCACATCACCACAGCGTTGTGCCAGGATGGGGACGATGCTCTGCGCCACCCAAGAAGGGAGAGCAGGGCTCAAGCTGTCCCCAGAGCTTTGCACTGAGCGAGCTCCAAACACCCTGCCTGAGAGAAACACGAGCAGAAAGAGGGCTGTGACAGAAGCAAAGCCCTCATCCTGACCAAGCCCATCTCCCTCTAAGCGCTGGGCCCCTGCGGAGCAGCAGCACTGGCCGGGCGGGTTGGGGCAGCAGCAGCGCTGTGGGAGGCAGAGCGGGGCCTGCAGCACTCCTGCAACAAACAGCTTCCACATGCACGGCCTGACACAGCAGCACAATTACCCAGCACATGGCTGAGGGCTGGAGCAGCGTCGGGGCACTTGGTGCTGGGTGCTCCGAACAGCAGCTCCTCCTGGGATGGGGTCCCATGAGCCCCCCATGGTCTCTGGGGCTGTGGGTAGCTCGAGGTGCCCATTTTGCAGCTGTGTCACAGGTCCAGAGCTATTGCAGGACCCCCAGGATAGCAAAACCCAGGCTAAGTGTGGGCAGCAGTGCTGGCAACCCCCCTTGAATCTCCTTTTAGCTGGATCCCCAGTTTTCCTCTTTATCCCACACTGTCCACCTCCCCTACAGCCTTCGTGTAAGGTCTCCCTTCCAGTGAGGACCAGACCAAACCCACTAGGCTCAAACCCACATCAGCCTTTCCCCCTGCTCCCAGTGTCAGTGTCCTGATCCTCCTTGTCCTCTGTACGACAAAATCTCTCAAGTTAAGGGTTGGGAAAGGCTTTGAGCCCCTGGCCCTGTGGCAGAGCCATCTGCGGAGCCTGAAGCCCATGGGGATATCAGGAACACACCACCCAACAAGATCCAGGTTTGGGAGAGCCCCATCAAGGCCAGATTGGAGCAACCTGGTCTAGTGGCAGCTGTCCCTTCCACTAGAAGGCATGAGCTTTAAGGTCCCTTCCAAACCAAACCATTCCACGATTCAATGATCCCGGCAGGCTCTGGAGCTGATAAACCCCCTCTGAAGGCAGGGAGCAGGCAGGGCTCCGGCTCTCTGGCATCCTGGCGGGTTTACGAGGAGATTTTTAGTAGCACCAGGAACAGTCCCTGGATTAGAGCTATAGGCTTCAAACGGAGCTGCGGAGCGCGAGAGCCCAGGGCTGGAGTCGCTGCGGCTGAAAAGGGAATGCTGCACATTATAAATAGCTACCTCACTGGCAGCACATCTGTTTCAGGCAGCAGCTTGGGAAGGCTGTGCGTGTTCTGGTTTGGCTATTTTGGGGGAAAGAGATTTGAAACTCACTCATTATTATTGTTTGCCCACGAGATGTGAGCGGTGCCCGTTTCTGCTTTGCCTTGTCGAAAGAGCAAGCAAAGGGAGGTGAGTTTCAAAGCGCACTGTGGTTGCTGTGAGGGGCCCCGGGAGCTGCAGGTCTCGCTGGGAGATGGTAGGGGCACCCCGGTGACACCTGGGTCAATGGCACTAAATAAGAGGATGGGGACAACACAGCTCTTGTCTCTGCTCTGCTGTCAGGCACCCATTGGAAAGGTATGGGGATGGGAGGGAGACAGGCAGCAATGAGGCCAAGGGCAGGCGTCAAGCCTATGAGTGATGCTCCCCAAAATGCCATGGCACTGCTTCATCCTCCTGCTGATGCCACCACATCCCCGCATGGCTCTGGCCCACCCCTGCACCGTGGGATTCCCTATGGGACCAAGAGGAGCAAGGCCTGGTGATGGGAGAGAGACCGCAGCCCCAGGGATGCTCCGGCACCTCCAGGGCAGGAGGCAGAAGGCTGTCCCTGTCTCTCCAAGTGCTGATGTCCCACATATGGGGCGCTGCCGGGGACGAGTGGAAGGGGATGAAGAGGTGTTCGAGGTCCGGCGGCATCGCAGCAGCCCCTCGGCCCGGGCTCTCCCGTCCAGCCCAGCAACGGCTCATTAATCACCCGGCACCGCGGCGGGATGGAGCCCTCGCCGCCAATCCCCGCTCCGTTACCACAGAAACAACCCTCACCCTGCACAGGCTTCAAAGGGTTTTGTGCTGTGCCTGTGTGAGCTGCTCCAGCTCCCCCCCTTCCCGTTGTTGTTTTGTGTGTGTGTGTGTGTGTGTGTGTG